>JAPYZL010176379.1:0-23695 GCA_030522825.1 Platygaster orseoliae
GATGATTTTAAAAATTTCATTAGTAACCTAAAAATAATAAAAATTAGTGAAACACAGAAATAATAAAAATTAAAAAAATTATAGACAAAACTGTAAAATCAAAAGAAAGTGAAAGATATTCTGTAATGTACAGTAAATTTTTGAAAATTCAACGAATATTTCATCGAAATATCTCTATAGAAATCTGAAAATGTTATGAGTATTGAAAAACAACAAGGAAATTTAATGAAACAATAAATTTTTGTAACATTTAGAGTTTTGAACATTTTGAATTATTATTAAAATTTCTACTATTTATAAAAATTTTTAAAAAAATGGTATTTTAAAGTTGTTAATAATTCTGGTGAATTCAAAATATTTGTTAAATTCCAGGAAATGTTAATAAATTTTATAGACAATTTTCGAAAATTAGAAATGAATCTATCGTAAGAATATTGTTTATAATTTGAAAAATTTTTGATGAAAAACTTGACCTTTTTCAAATTTCGAAGGATGAAAAAACAGTGGACATAGGGAAATTTTTTATAAATTTGAAAAATTTTGTCAATTGTAAATACACAATTATGAAAATTTTGTGGAACTACAGAATCTATATGTAAATTTATCTGAATTTTAAAAGTGAAAAAACTTATTACTATTCAAACATTGTCGATGATTTTAAAAATTTCAATAGTAACCTAAAAATAATAAAAATATGTGAAACACAGAAATAATAAAAATTACAAAAATTATGGACAAGGCTGTAAAATCAAAAGAAAATAAAAGATATTCCGTAATGTATTGAAAATTTTTGAAAATTCGAATAATGTTTCATTGTAAAAATTTGTCGAAAATTATAATTATTGACAAATTTATACATTTATGTAAATTGAAACTTATGTAAATGTAAATTGAGCCTTACATAAGCGTGTAAGGCTCAATATAATAATCTAGAAATTACTTAAATTTTCTAAAATCTAAGAACATTCAAAATTGTACAGTACCTATGTTAATAATTCGAAAATTTCGAAAAATGTGAGTGATACTAGGAATTGTTTATAAATTTCGTAGATGCTCGAAAATTTTCAAAATTTCGTACAGCTACACAAACTATGTAATATTTTTCAAATTTTTCGAAATAACGAACGTTTTGTATTTTACCAAAATCGTCGATAATTCTTAAAGATAATAATATAAGAATATAGAAATTTTCATAGTTTTTGCCAATTATTGACATTGAAAATAAAAATATTTTTGAAGAATTCACGTTTTTTTTATGAAAGAGGTGCTTGTATACTTTTTTCTAATTGTTTTTTTATTAACTTTTGGTCTAATTGAATTGATTTGAGTTGAGTGTTTTTAATTCAGTGTTTTTCTAATTGTCCAGTTCTTTTGTGTACTTTTTTGGCGATATTTTTGGGTGGGTAAAAATAATTGAATTAAAAATTGGAATAGAATTGTTTATGGCAATTTCATTGATGAGATGAATGAAGTTTTTGATAGTTTTTTTTATGTTATCTTTCGTAATTCACGTTTTCTTATAACCCAGAAATTACACAAATTTTTGATAACTTAAAACACTTCAAATTGGAAAGTAAGTACATTCATCATTTTCTAATCTTCTTTTAATAGTACTATAATTTAATGTCCTCGTATTAAAAAACTTATAAAAAACAAGCATTTTAATTTGAAAATCTCTATACTCCTCGACACCAATTTGCTATACTTGCCACCAGAGGCTTTATATTCATTGTTCTTGACTGTTAAACAATGTTTAAACCATTCATCCGGCCGCATAGTACGCTTTTGTATCTTTCTGCTCGAAACATCAATGTCGTTGATGCTTCGGGAACAATTTGTTCCCTGGGCTTTTCAAGTTAAGTAGAAACAAATACAGAGCTTTCCCATTATACGCGATGAATGCATCGATCTCATTTTCACTTCGAGGCCCATTTCAGGCACATTTTCTGTCAGAGTGTACGCTGGATTGCTCCCTGTGAGATCCAATTGATTTCCTTCATTGAAACTCTATTGCCAGTTTCGATTGAGTACTTGATTCCCGATCCCGTCGATATTGCGTCAAAGACCATGATGAGCTGCGATGAATTTCATCAATTTAACGAGGAAAATTCACCATATAAGTAGATTTACCATCAGGATATAAATTAATAATATTATAAACTGCAGGAAATAAAATTAAGGTAAAAAAGTACGAGTGATGTATAAAAAACATTGAAATCATCCACGGTGAAAAACTAATTTTTAATTCGGACAATCATACACCAATTTTGTTAATTGTTAATATTATTTATTTACTTATTATTCAACTTATTAGTTTTTTGCTTATTTTGACGACTTCTTTTTCAAATTCTTCAAAAGTTGCTTTCTCAACGTTTCAATGAACTTCAAAGTAGAATACTCGGCAACACAATGAACGAGAAAATTCATAAACGCGTAAACTGCGTGCGTGTGTATATATACCGTCACATATTCAATCAATGTCCCATTTATTATGCCGTTCGTGCCATACGTTGCGAGTACAATGTTCTGCCTCGTTGATTTTAGCACAACGGGCGCCGACAGTAGATGTAAATCTCAAATTAATCAGTTGCACTTTGACACTAAATGGAGTCATTATTCAAATGCACAACCACTCGAAATTCAAAAGAAATACACATAGCTGTCGAGATTGAATTCAGAATTGAAATTCCAGAAATTCTCCCCAAAAAGTCATCGATCGAAAATTTTTACTACTCGAGTCAGAGGCGTGGGCAGAAAAAATTTTCGGCGGAAGCTTTTCAAAAAAATATATACACATATATCTCCTTCAGAGTTGTAAAAAAGTTGTATATTTTTTCATGTTTATATTAAATATAATGGAGTTCAATTTTTGTGATTTCCGATTAGCTGAGGTAAAAAAATTTTTTTCTTATGCTTTTAGTGTTTTTTCACAACCTGACGGATTTTATGATTTCATTTTGGATTTTTATACGTTACCTTTTTAGAGATTTTTCAGAAAATGATAGTACACAGATATCAAGTATGTAATATGCTGTTGTGTTGAAATTTTATTGTTGAGTATGTTATTTATTATTCATTATTTATCATTGTTAGCGATATTTAACATTTTTATTGCTTTAAAAATGTTAAATAATATATTGTTCAGAAAAAATTCTTCTTTAGTTATTATAATACGAAAATTTACGGAAATCAAAAGGATTTTTGAGCGTTTTTCTAGATTTATAGTATTTTCGTTAATTTGTTCAAATCAATTCTAAAAATTCTATGCTCTAAAATGCAAATATCGATAGATTTTTGATAATTTCATAGATTTTAAGGATAATTAGGTCTGTTACATTAAATATTTTTAATGTATCCCTTGAATTTCCTTTTGTTTTCAGTATTTATGAGATTTTTTATCGTTTTCTAGTATTTTTATACATTGCTATTTGTGCTTATTTTTCAGAAACGCAATTTTTTCATAGAATTCAATAACTTTGAGTATTTTTCAGAAATTATTTGACTTGAAATATTCTCTGGTATTTTTATGAATTTCTGTCTTAATTTTTTACAACTCGAATTCCTAAATATGTTTAGTTATGTCGTATAGTCAAACATTTATGAATATAATTTCATTTCATAAAAAACTCTATTCAAGTTATAATAATTATTATTTTGAGTTAGAAAAACCAAAAATTCTAGACTTGTTTTAAATTTTGCTGATTTTTTTAATAAGTATTGTTAGTTTTATTAATTTTTTTTTATCATGATCACTTTCGTCTATTTTTCGTGAAATAATAGTGGAGACTGGGGCAAAATGCGCAGTTTTTGATATTATTAAATTTTTGAGGCAGCATAAGGGCTGAGAGGATCTGCAAATGGCACTATATTGTAACCCACATAATATGTGGCTACAATTTAGCCTCAGGCAACTTTAGTTCTAGTTGAACCTCATGCCTCATATATTTATTTAAAAAAAAAAAAAAATGCGCAACCTGTGGGGCAAAATGCGCAATTCCGGAAATCGCAATTTTCACAAGGTTGATTGCTGAAAAATTGTGGGAAGCATAAAGTAAATGATTACATAAACAATTTCAATGAAAATTTTTTTGCTTAGAACAATAATAATAATTTTCCACCATCAATACGCTCTGTTTTGCGAATGTGAACGCGAACCATGATGAAAAAAATGCTAAAAAAAACAAACAAAAAAACAAATTTAGAAAAAGTACGTTATTTCACTAGAATTAAAAAAAAGGTCGTTAAACTTTCAAGTTTGATTTCAAAAAGAAAGGTGTGGAGTGTTGAGTAGTGTGTTCAAAAGTGACGCACCACCTTTTTTTGCTCATCACCCTCATCACATTTTTCAAGAAAATGTTTGAGGGCCCCGGGGCACTGCCCCGGCCTCGATACGACCCTGGGTGTAGAAACAATTTGACGAAAAAAAACAAAAAAATGAAGGAAATAGCGTAACATGACTAAACACAGCGAAACAATACGAAACAAGCACTGCGCATTTTGCCCCACGCAAAACTGCTCATTTTGCCCCATGGCTACATTTCCGGCTTATCAATGTGTGATTCGAAAACGAGTCAAAATTCACCGAGCCAATTACGTTTTCGTCTTTTTCGCAATTCTGATGAAAAAAATGACGCAAAAGTTGAAGTTTCCTTTCAGACAAATATTCACAACACAGTGGCTAAAATAGACTTTGTTTTATAACCAAAAAAGTGAACAAACAAATGAGACGCAATTACTGACGTTCGATACTCGACACTAGAGCTATATATGGAAAAAATTTCAAGTGTCCAGTGATCACCGCTTTGACGGTAATGCAAATTGAATATTTCGTAAACTGCGCATTTTGCCCCAGTCTCGCCTATTTTTAAGATAAATTTATTTATATAGTTTTTGATTATGAAAAGATTTTACAATATTTTTCCCATTTTGGTCTATTCACCAAAATTAAAGGGTTTTAAAGTGTTTTACTAGATTTCTAGAATTTTCGTAGATAGTCATAGATCAATACTGAAAATTATATGCTCCAGAATGAAATTAACGATAGATTTTTGATAATTTCGTAGATTTTATGTATAATAAAGCTCACGTTAATTTTAAGTATTTTTCATGTATCCTTTGAATTTTCTTTCGTTTTTATTATTTATTAGTTTTTTTATCGTTTTCTAGTATTTTTATACATTACTATTTGTGCAGATTTTTTAGAAACACAATTTTTCATAGAATTTAATAACTTTTAGTAATTTTCAAAAATTGTATGACGAAAACTTCTCCAGTTTTTTTATGAATTTCTGTCTTAATTTTTCACAATTTGATTTTCAAGCTTCAAACTTTCTAGATTCTTACAGAATTTTCGTAGATTTAGGTTTTTTTTTTCTGAATTGGCAATGCAGTTTCTTATATCGAATACCAATTTGGTTTATCAAATTCTTATCATATTAATAAGTCATATTATTATCATAATATTAGTCATATATATCTCGACATAATAAGACACAAATAAGGGATATTGTTGTGCCATTAGATCGATGACGAAAATTCCCCCCCCCCCCTGATAGAAATCCTGGCTACGGCCTTGACTTGAATTAAAATATCTTCAATTTCGTCTACACGGAGAGAAATGGTTTGGTTACAGCAACCATTGATTTAGTAAAATATGGACCCACCAAAGTTTTGGGTAATACAACTAAAGCTTTGGTTATGACAACCAAAACCTAACAGCTAATGCTTAATTTTCATGACTGATCCTTGCGTTGCAATAACCAATAATTTGGTCACCATACCTAAAGTTTTGGTTGCATCGATCTCTTCAACCCAAGGAAAAACATGCATGACGATTCCAAATAAAACAAAACTCTTGAATATTTTACATGATTAATATAGTATATTTTTTCATTCACGATCGTTTCGTTGATAATGTCAATATTTATATTATTTACAGTCCGATACATTTATAAATTGCATCGTGATACATATCATTACTCGACTATGATAATAATTCATTATTACAATTTATACAACTTACAATCACGCTGATGCAACATCATGTATCACTCAAGTTTTGCGGTGGCACATAATTCGAAACGTTGCTGCGACGTCCATGTAACGGAACTGTGACGTCGTAGTGACGTCGCAGGACGTGAAATAACGACTTATAAGAAATTTTTTTACGTTGTCAAAACATAATGAAATTGAACGAATTTCACGTCTTGGAACGTCATTCGAACGTTTTTCTGACGCTAAACCAACGCCATTGGCAAAAATCAGGCAATGTACCATTTTTAACTCTATTACTCGTTTCGATATATGACTAGAGAACGTACATGCTCGTCAAGATTCGCTGACAAAATTCACATTTCGCTGACGATTTTCCAAATCGCTCAGCGGAACAATAGCTATTTTACAGTGTACGTCGTATATGAAAAATGTCTTAGATTACACAACGTCTGACGATTCTGTAGACAGATATTTTTGTACAAGTCTATGATTTCCTAAACGGGCTATCAAAAGTCAGTTTCTCGAAATTCGAAACTTGCAATCAATGTGTGATATGGGTATTTCAAAAGAAGAAAGAATGTTGGAATTGCAGTTGAAAATTCGTATGAATACGATTTTTATTTCGTGATTCGAGAAAACATTGACACGAGGGATTGTTACAAAAACATTCTCGCTAAAAATGGAGAAATAAAAGTCCACTTTCCCATTCTTCATACGGTTTCGTCTACGGTCTATTCAATGTATAACTATACAAGATATAAGTGGCTCAAGGCGCGATTCAGTGTAAGCGTCCTACAGAGCTTTCCTTCACATGTCGATATGTTTCGTGCATAATGTTCCCACATCTTTTCTCGACTTTTTTCACACTTTTCGCACACCTTTCGGGCTCTTTTGGCACTACGTTTTTCATCTCTTTATGGTCCAGTAAAAATCACGTCAGTTACTTGAATGCAGTACTCGTAAAACACGATTTGCTTGACATTGGAATCATCATTATTTTGTGATTGTTGTAATTATACAAAAGTCACGTTTGTTACACTTATTTAATAAATTAAGTGGAGTTTAAGGCCGTTTTTATAATTTTGATATTACGAAAATTTTGACAGTTTATAATTCGTCAATAGTTAAAATCGATTCAAATAGTTTTCTAAGAAATTAAGTGCAGTAAAGCCGTTTTTCAAATTTTGATATTACGAAAATTTTGACAGTTTTGACAGTTTCTAAAAGTTTACAAAGTTTTTAGAAATCAAACATTGAAAATTCATACAGTTTTCGCAATTTTAACAGTTCATTGCCATTTGAATAAATTTAACAGTTTCAATAGTTAATGAGAGAAAAATCTGTTGAAAATATTAATAATTCATAATTTGTCAAAACTTTAAAAATTAATGGTTTGTAACAGTTTTGGAATTTTCACTAGTTTTTGCGATGTCAATGATTTTTTCACCAGTTTCTGCAGTTTTTCGAGGTTTTGAAAATTCTATTGTTTGGAACAGTTTTTTAAGAAATTTATTGCAGTTCGGAACCACGTTCATAATTATTGATAATCTCGACATTTTTGAAGAAATTATCAAATTTTTGAGTCTTGATAGTTTCCACAAGTTATCATAATTTTCAAAATTCTTTAAGATGTCAAAACTTTTTAAAATTTTAGTTTCTGGAGTTGAGAGATTTTAAAAATACAAAAACAAAAAAAAAGTTTTATAATTTCGTGAAATTACATTATTTCTAAAATTCATAAAATTTCCAAGTTTTGATTTTGATATTTTAAATTGAAATTTGAATTCACAATGGAGAATATCACAATCATCAGTTGACTATCAATTTTTGATTAAAAAATTTGAGAATTCATCGAAAATTCAAAATTCAAAAAATCAAATTTGGATGTTTTAAAATCCAAACATTTAAACTTTTTTTTTCGAAAATTTCAGTCTCAATTTTTGAATCACATCGCAATTCGAAGTTAATAAAATTATAATTCAAAGTGAATTAATAATTGAAAATCGGAGAAAATTATAAACATTTGCAATTTTGACAGTTTTAATAGTTGTTTAAAGAAAAATCTGTCGAAACTGTCAATGACTCATAATTTGTTAAAACTGCCAAAATCGTTGAAAACTAAAAAAATTTGCTAATGTGTTCGATTTGCTTGAAATTAGCCTTATTATTATGTAATTATTGTTAAAATTGTCATTTCAAAAAACAATCACGTTTTTTACAGTTTTGATAGCTCTGATAGTTTATTTCAGTAGTTTTGTAAGTCCCAGCAGTTTTTATAATTGTAAATTGTTGTAATAGTTTAAGATTTATAAGAGATTTGATATGATTATAAATTTAAAGAACATAGCAACAGTGTTTGATATTAAAAAGGTTTTCTCTAATATTAACAGTTTAAGAAATTTTTAGAAATCAAAAATTCTTGGTTCACACAGTTTTTGAAATTTCAACAGTTTTTACAGTTCAGTAAAAAAAATCTGTTTGAACTATCAATGATTCATAATTCGTAAAAATTGTTAATATAGTTAAAAACTAAAAAAAGTTGCTAAAGTTGTTATTTAAATGTATACACAATCAAAACTGTAAAAATTGTGTCAAAACTTATGAAAACTAAAAAGTAATATGAATAGTTAAATTGTCAAAATTAGAATCAATTTTAATTACCACTCAATTACCATAATATCAAAATATAAATCACAACTTCAGTTGCTAAATTAGAAAAAAGGAAGTAGTAGAATTAACAAGTCCAAAAAATTATGTTTCAATTGTTATTGCAGTATTTATTATAAATAATTAACAATGTGAAAAAAATGCATTCCATAAATCACAACAGTAGGACAAAAACTCAATTTCTCTACATCATCATGACTAAAAGAACTTGTCAATTGAAAAAAATATTAATCTCCAGTAAAATTTGATATCGGAGAAAAATTGTTTCGGTATAAAATAATTAATCAAAAATCAATGCAAAAAAAAGTAATTAATGCAAAATCCAGAATTACTTGGATTATTTAAAAATTTAGAAAAGTGAAATACTTTCCAAAACATTCACCGATACCAAATTCTACCTGACGTAAAAAAGTTTTTTTTCCATTTCGTGAGAAGTAGTGTTGAATTTAAGGTAATTTCAGTTGAAAATTTCATTTTCGTTTTTTTACTGGGCCATTTTTCGAATTTTCTTGGGGGGAACAAACTCGACTTTCAAAGGCTTCTCGATGATATGTACTCGGGCCCCTGATTTCTGGGCCTTAGTTCACTTCCGCTCGGCCCATCCCGCGCTGTTGTAAAACCAAGAGGAAGCGTTTTCGTCCCTCGTTTTACTCCAAGTATTATCTAGCCCATTTCCGCCGCCATCCTACAAAAATTATGAATTCTCATGAGTCTTTGAACGCCTTCTTTTTATCGCTTTCGTGATAAAAACATCGAGTTCCCCGAAATGATACAGTGGGTATCCTATCTAATTTTTCATAAGTTGGATAATTGATTCTACTTTTTTCGAGAGCTTTTATCTATTTAGGCAGAAAGGCGTATAATAGAATTGTAAAAACGTTGTTTCCAAGTGATACAAAAACGTCAATTTTTTTTAGAACTGATTATGTCGTTACACGAAAACTTTTTTTAAAATTTATTGACGGTTTTTAGTATCCTTGAATTTCATTGAAATTGCCAAAATTATTTCTTGAATTGAGAAAATCCTTTTTGTTTTTATTTCGCATTTTTCCAACGACAAAATTTCACTTTTGCAATTTTCGAAAAAAATCTTTCCCGATAACACCAAAATTTGTAGAAACAAAATTTACTTTCCTCCTTTAGATACTTGGGACTATTATTACCACAACAATAAAAATTCAGAGTTTTTTTCTCAACGCCGAATCATACTAGTTATCTAGCGAGTGTGAGTTTTTGTAATCTCACAAATTAGTCGCGCGGCAGTAAAGCCGTCAAAGCGAGAGGGGAGTATCAAATGTTTATCTCTTACGGTTTCCAAGAAACGCAATTGTATAATGCGTGTATAAATACACGCGAAATAAGGAGATGTATTTTTGGGATTCGGTAAGATTGAAGTCATGAGGGGATCTGTGAGGAAAAATGTCACAAAAAAAAGAAACCAAGTTTATGACGACTCAAAATTTTCCGAAAATAGATGCTCCCTACGATTTTCCTTTCCCCATCAACAGAATTAGTCTTAGTATCAAGTACTTGAAAAAAAGTACATAAAATAAAAATGAAAGAAATAAAATTAAGTTCAAAGGTCACGAATTTATTGACCAAAATTTACCAAAATTCACTTAACCTAATTTAAATTTATTATTTTTATGATTCATCATCGTTATTTTTTCATCATCAGTGGCGTGTCCAGAGGGTGGGCTAAACAGGCTGAACCCCTCCCCCAAAAAAAACCAGCAATCCTATTTTGCTGAATATAAGGAAAAAGTAGTATACTTGTAGTAAAGAGTGATTTTGGTGAAGACCGAAGAATATTACGATTTTTTGAATAAATTTTATAAATAGTTAAAAGCATTGACGTAGAAAAGAAAGACAATTTCGATATATATGTGCGAATACGACATATTATTTTTACATATCACAATGTTACAATACAATCGACAACGTGATTGTAATTTATAGTAATGAATTTACAATTTAACTACAATGTTACAGTACAATTATAAGATCTTTTAAAGTGTCTTTACATAAACAAAAGAACATCTTTAGAAGTGTCTTAGACATTTCTGAACATCTTGATTTTGAAAAAGACACTCATGTAAGTGTCTAAGACATTTAAACATGTCTTAGAATTCTTAGAAAGATACTTTGAAAGGTCTTCAAATGCAGAATGAGTAACTTTCTAAAGAGTTTCAGAGACTTCGAAAAGTTTCTTTGAATTTCTGATAAGGCACTTCAAGAAGTGTCTTGGACGGTTTAAAGTGTCTTGGAATTTGAATAAAACACCTTTGAAGGGTCTTAGTAATTTAAAAGAGTCTTAGAATTCCGAAAAAGATGCATTGAAGTGTCTTAGAATATCAAATAAGACTTGTTGAGAAGTGTCTTGGACATTTGAGAGTGTCTAAGAATTTTGAATGAGCTAATCCAAATTTTAAATGAAGCACTTTCTCAAGTGTCAAAGAGACTTCGAAAAGTGTCTTCATAGCTCAAGTAAGACACTCCAAGAAGTGTCTTAGACGTCAACAAGTGTCTTGAAATTCGAAATATGACACATTCAAGTGTCTTAGAAACTAAAATAAGACACTTCGATGAGTGTTTTGGATATTAGAAAGTGTATAAGAACTCCAAATGAGACACTCCGACACTCCGAAGTGTCTTAGAATTTCAAATAAGACATCTTGAGAAGTGCTTAAGACGTTCCTGAATATCATGGAAGTTTGGAAAAGACACTTAATAAGAGACTAGGACATTTAAGAATGTCTTGAAATTCCGAAAAAGATACTACAGAAAGTCTTCGAATTTCGAATAAGGCACTTTCTAAAGTGTCTTAGACGTTTGAAAGTGTCTGGAAATACAAATAAATCACCTTTCAAAGTTTCTTGGAGATTCAAAGGTTCCTTATGATTCCGAATAAGACTCATTGAAATGTCTTTGAAACTTGAATAAGACACTTGAGGAGTGTCTTGGATATTCGAGAGTGTCAATGAATTTCGAAAAAGACACTTCAAAGTGTCTTAGAATTTCAAGTAAGACATATTGAAAACTGTTTCGGACAATATTTCTAAATATTTCGACCTTTACAAAAGACACTTTGTGATAAAGTGTATGAGACGTTTGAAAGTGTTTTGGAATTTCGATAAAGATACTTTAAGAGGTTTTCAAATTTTAAATAAGGCTCTTTCTGAAGTGTCTAAGAGACTTCGAAAAGTTTGTGCAAATTTTGAATAAGACACTTCAAGAAGTGTCTTAGAAGTTTAAAATTGTATTAGATTTCAAATAAAATACCCCAAGTGGTGTTTTAGAAATTCGAAAGTGTCTTAATATTCTGAATGAGGTACATTGAAGTGTCTCATAGTTTTTAAAATAAACACTTTAGCAAGTGTCTTGGATATCACAGAATGTGTAAGAATCCCGAAAAAGACACTTGGAAGTGTCTTAGAATTTTCAGTATAACATCTTGAGAAGTGTCTTAGACATTTTTCAATATTATAAAACTTAAAAAAGCTGAAATTAATTGAGTGTCGGTGGGCGGGGGGGGGGGAGCCTATTTTCCGAAGTGAAACACATCAAAAGCAGGTGTAGTTACGCCACTGGTTATATTCGCGAAAACTTCAATATCAAATTGTAGCCCTTCCCAAAGTCAAATCCTAGAACCGCCACTGTTAAAAATACGTTAATTATTTTCATTATTCTTGTTAATTCCAACATACAAAACCATTTATGTTTGTTAGTATTCATTAATATTGATAAAAAATAAAACAAAATATTTTTCTTACAGCAGCGTTGGGTTTGTCGGGATATTCATAGTAATTAAATCTGCCTTCACTGACCACAACGTTCAGTTGGTGTGAAGCCGGCGATAGGTAATCCATATTGGTATAATAGGACGTGTAATTTTGGTAGCATTGTTGCTGCGATGCCGAGGTTGTCCACGCTAACCTTTGGTGGTCGCTCGGGAATCCTCCGCCACTTTCCGTCACTGCAGGGCTCCAAATGCTACTGCTACTGCCGCCGCTACTGTACGCGGTCCCGCTTAACTGCTATCAAAAAACGTTCATTAAAGCACATTTTTCAAGCACTTCAGCAACAATACTTAAATTGTTCAATATAGTTCGGTTACAGCAACCATTGATCAAGTAAAATATGGACCAACCAAAGTTTTGTTTTGTTTTAAAAAGTCAATCTTGTTTTAAGATGCAACAAAATTAAGGGATGACTTAAAATTCAACAAGTATCTTGAATTCAGTCCATTTTCAAATTTATTTTCAAAAACAGGTCTCTAATCAAAAGGATGTGTCTTGAATTAAGAATGATTTACCCAAGTTTTGTTCAATCTTAATTTAAGACTGAGTTTGAGATAATATTTGAATTTTAAACCGTGCCTTGGATTTGTTGCATCAGAACTTTTTCTTCATAATTATTTTAGTTTATTCGGGTTCAACGCTCCTTCGACAGAAAATTCATTTCTAGACACGTCTCATTCGGCGGACGATTTCGATCATCAACAATTCAGGCGGTTATATCGTGCTTATAATCTCGAATCTGGGGCGAAAATCGATATGAATTTCATTTCAAATACTCTTCGAGTTTCTCCTAGGTTGTTCCTGGCTTCATTGAATATTCAGTGCAGCGACACTTCATTAATGATTATTTGTTATGAATAAATTCGAGACTGGGATCGGCCTGAAAACCGAGCTATGCCGCATTGTGCATTTCGAAACTCGAAGAGCGCGCAGTTTATGCGAGCAGCAAATTCCAATAACGAGCTAATCCAAAGCCGCAACAATTTCCATTCAAAAATTCAATGTGTCGTTGATTGAATTCCAAAATGATGTAGAAAATTTTACAGGAAAATGAAGTTTTTTGAAAATTATCATTTTTTAAATTTTAAATAACGATCTGTGGTTACGAAACAAAAAGAAAATGTTAGTAGGTAAACGCGGACACTCCTACCTCACATTTAAAATTCCGAAGTAATGTCGTAATTTTTTATTTACTTCAGTTAAAACTCAAGTTTTTTAATAATATTGATTTTTTAATTTTAAATAACGATCTGTGGTTACGAAACAAAAAAATGACAGTAGGTAAGCGCGGAAACTTCTGCCTCACATTTAAAATTCCGAAATAATGTCGTAATTTTCTGTTACTTCAGTAAAAAATCAAGTTTCTTATCAATATTGCTTTTTTTATTTTAAATAACGATGTGTGGTTACGAAAAAAAAAAAATCATAGTAGGCAAGCGCGGAAACTTTTACCTCAAATTCAAAATTCCGAAATAAAATCGAAATTTTCTCTTTGCTTCTGTAAGAACTCAAGTTTTATATCAATATTGCTTATTTTAATTTTAAATAACTATCTGTATTTACGAAAAAGAAAGAAAATGATAGTAGGTATGCGCGAAAACTTCTACCTCACATTCAACATTCCGAAATACTGTCGTAATTTTTATTTACTTCAGTTAAAATTCAAGTTTTTTAATAATATTTATTTTTTTTTAAATTTCAAATAACGATCTGTGGTTACGAAAAAAAATGTGATAGTAGGTAAGCGTGGACACTTTTACCTCACATTTAAAACTCCGAAATACTGTCGCAATTTTCTCTTTACTTCAGTTGAAACTCAAGTTTTTCAACAATATTGCTTTTTTTAACTTAAAATACGATCTGTAGTTACGAAAAAAAAGAAAATGATAGTAGGTAAGCGCGGAAACTTCTGCCTCAAATTCAAAATTCCGAAATGAAATGGAAATTTTCTCTCAACTTCAGTAAAAACACAAGTTTTTTTTTATCAATATTGCTTTTTTGAATTTTAAATAACGATGTGTGGTTACGAAAAAAAAGAAAGTGATAGTAGTTAAGCGCGGAAACTTCTACCTCACATTCAAAATTCCGAAATAGTGTCGCAATTTTTTCTTCACTTCAGTAAAAACTCAAGTTTTTTATTAATGTCCCTTTATTTATTTTAAATAACGATCTGTGGTTACGAAACAAAAAATGAGATAGTAGGTAAGCGCGGAAACTTTTACCTCAAATTTAAAATTCCGAACTACTGTCTCAATTGTCTCTTTACTTCAGTAGAAACTCAAGTTTTTCAGCAATATTGCTTTTTTAATTTTGAAAAAACGATCTGTTACGAAAAAAAAATGATAGTAGGTAAGCGCGGAAATTTCTACCTCAAATTCAAAATTCCTTAATACTGTCACAATTTTCTGTTTACTTTAGCGAAAATTCAAGTTTTTCAACAATATTGATTTTTTTAATTTTAAATAACGATCTGTAGTTACAAAAAAAGAAAATGATAGTAGGTAAACGCGGAAACTTCTACCTCAAATTCAAAATTCCGAAATAAAATCGAAATTTTCTCTTTACTTCAGCAAAAACTCAAGTTTTTCAACAATATTGCTTTTTATAATTTTAAATAACGATCTATGGTTACGAAAGAAAAAAAGAAAATGATAGTAGGTAAGCGCGGAAACGTCTACTTCACTTGGGTATTGGCCGCAAAAAGAGGGCGTTGGTAGGTAAGCGCGGGAGTTTCTATTCTGCTGGCAACTTACACTTGGGTATCCGCCTTTTATCGAGGGTTCGCGAAAAGATGGCGTCGGTGGGTAAGCGCGGGAATTTCTACTCTGCTGGCAACTTACACTTGGGGGTGTCGTGCTTGTTGTGAGAAGCAAGCTCGTGGCGCTCCCTGTAGGCTTGTACTGGGGGGAATCCCTGAGAAGGGCCGGAGAACTTGCCGCTGATCCAGTTCCACCGCTTCTGAAACAATTCCACATATATGCAGGCTTACACGTTATTGTGGAAAAATATTTGTTATTAACAAAATCAAGGCACGACTTGAAAATTGAAATTATAGTACGTTCACAATTACTTTCAAGTAGGTAAGTCTGAAATTTAGAAGACTCGTAAGAATCGAGGAAATTACTCTTGACTTAAGACGGTATGCGAAGTTCAAGTCATGACTTCTTACATCTTACATCTCACATCTTAAAATAAGATTGCGATTCAATACAATAATATGCAATATTAAGGAAAATCTACTAAGGAATTCAGAGTATTCTACAATTTTGCGTTGAATAAATTATTAAAAAAAAATTCATAATTGAGACTTACAAAGGCGTGGTCGCGGCAACGGCGGCGTTCGTGGGTGTGGGTGTGGTAGTTATGGAAGGGCTTTTTCCAGCCGACGGCGTAGAGTTAACCGGATTTACCATTGGCTTTTTTGATCTTGGAGTTTTTTCTTGTTGCTGTTGCTGCTTCTGTTGCTGCCTGCATTTCGCCCTCCGGTTTTTGAACCACACCTGAAACAGGCACGACAAGCATTTTTATTCGACTTTGTTCATCTTCATACACTGGTATACCAATTTAATTCACTTGAATGAATTTTAAGTTTCGACAAACAAATTCAAGTTTTTTTGTTAAAAAAACAAAATTAATGTAAATCATGTGTGGTGAGTGATAACTTGAAATTACTGTAATTAGGTTTCGATCTCTCTCGATATGAGTTAGTAAAAACTACCAATTATTAGTGGAAATTCAGTAAATGGAAAAGAGGACAGTAAAACACCTCGAATTATTGAAAAATTAGTGATTGAAATAGTGATTTTAGATTACTGATTGAATTAGGGAGTTATGACTAAAAATAGGTGGATTACTACTTTCGAACTTTAGTAGAAATCCATTGTACTGTAATTAGTAGACTTAGACTATTAATCGTCGACCATCAAATTAATTTTTGAAAAAGTGGGAATTCATTAATTCATTTGTCACTTCAAAAATTCTACTAATTGTATAGTAGAATTTGAAACGACTAATGTGGTGAATAAAAATGTCATTATTCACATTAGTAATGAATTCACTAATTTTTAGTTTAGTTGTTTCTAGGGATGTGCGGAATCCCGACTTTTCGGGAATCCCGAGTTCGGAATGCGTCGGAAAATGCCTCGGGACAAGAAATGCTCTTTCCTGACATTTTCGGGGTTTCCCGACATTTTCGGGATTTCCCAACGTTTTCGAGATTTCTCTACAATCTCGAAATTTCTAGAGTTAATGATTTATGAAAATTACTAGATTTTTTCAAAATCCTGAATTCTCTACATTCTCAAAATTCTCGAAATTTTTAGGGTTCTTGAAGTTCGCGTGATTGCTAAAATCGAACTTTTCGGGTTTCCTAAATTTTTCGGGATTTCCCGACATTTTAGAGATTTCTCTACAATCTCGAAATTTCTAGAGTTGATGATTTATGAAAATTACTAGATCTTTTGGAAATCCTTAATTCTCTATATTCCCAAAATTCTCGACATTTTCGGGATTCTTGAAGTTCTCGTGATTGCTAAAATTTTCCGAACTTTTCAGTGCTTCATGAATTTTTCGGGATTTCCCGACATTTCGGGATTTCCCGACATTTTCGAGATTTCTCTACAATCTCGAAATTTCTAGAGTTAATGATTTATCAAAATTACTAGATTTTTTGGAAATCCCGAATTCTCTATATTCTCAAAATTCTCGAAATTTTCAGGATTTTTGAAGTTTTCGTGATTGCTAAAATCGAACTTTTTGGGTTTCTTGAATTTTTCGGGATTTCCCGACATTTTCGAGATTTCTCTACAATCTCTAAATTTCTAGGGATTTATGAAAATTACTAGATCTTTTGGAAATCCTAAATTCTCTATATTCCCGAAATTCTCGAAATTTTCGGGATTCTTGAACTTGTCATAATTCCTAAAATTTTCCGAACTTTTCGGGGTTTCTCGAATTTTTCGGGATTTCCCGACATGTTCGAGATTTCTCTACAATTCCGAAATTTCTAGAGTTATTGATTCATCAAAATTACAAGATTTTTGGGAAATCCTGAATTCTCTAGAATCTCGAACTTCTCAAGATTCTTGAAATTTTCGGGATTATTGAAATTCTCGTGATTTCTCAAATTCTTCGAACTTTTCGGGGTTTCCTGAATTTTTTAAAGATTACCGAATTTTTCGGGATTTACCAACATTTGGAGATTTCTCTACAATCCCGAAATTTCTAGAGCTAATGGTTTATCGGAATTACTAGATTTTTCGGTAATCCTGAGTTCTCTAGATTCCCAAACTTCTGAGGATTCTCGAAATTTTCAGGATTTTTTAAACTCTCGTGATTGCTACAATTTTCCGAACTTTTCGAGGTTTCATGAATTTTTCGGGATTTCTCGACATGTTCGAGATTTCTCTACAATCCCAAAATTTCTATAGTTGAAGAGTTATCAGAATTACTACATTTTTCGAAATTCCTGAATTCTCTAGATTCCCAAACTTCTCGAGATTCTTGGAATTTTCGTGATTGTTCAAATTTTTCGAACTTTTCGCAGTTTCTTGAATTTTTAAAGATTACCTGTTGTATCGGGATTTTACAGACATTTCGAGATTTCTCTACAATGCCGAAATCACTAGGGTTGAGGATTTATCAAAATTACTAGATTTTTCGGAAATCCTGAATTCTCTAGATTCATAAACTTCTCAAGATTCTCAAAATTTCGGGATTCTTTAAATTCTCATTATTGCTCAAATTTTCTGAACTTTTCGAAGATTACCTAGATTTTTCGGGGTTTCTCGGTTTTTTCGGGATTTCCCGACATTTTCGGGATTTCCTGACATATTCGAGATTTCCCGAAGGACTCGGGATCGATCCCGACCCCATGTAAAATTTCCCGAAATATCCCGACCCGTGAAATTCTCTATCCCGCACACCCCTAGTAGTTTCAAAAATTTCACTAATTGAAACGTAATCTTATAAATCACTAATTGATGTAGTAGAATTCAACTATTTCATTAGCTAACATGCAGAATTCGACTAATTAAATTCCTCCGATTGAATTTCTAAGAATTTCTCTAATTCATACTAGCGGAGATGATAATAGTTTTTTGCATTGTAATTCACTATATTATTTCATTATTAATTACTATGCATTATTAATTATTATGTTTGCATTATAATAATTGCATTATATATAATTTAAAAATTGCATGAAATAATTATTTTACTGCAGTTATTTCAATTGTATTAGATAACTTTTCAAAATTAAATTGCATTCAATAACTCTGCAAAATGAAATTGCACTAAATAATTACGCAAAATGAAATTTCACTAAAAAATTATGCAAAATACAATTGCATTTTATAATTTTGCAAAATTAAGTTGCATTCAATAATTTTGTAAAATGAAATTGAACTAAATAATCATTGAAAATAAAATTGCATTTAATAATTTTACAAAGTTAAATTGCATTCAATAACTTTGCAAAATGAAATTGCATTAAATGATGTTGCAAAATCAAATTGAATTGAATGATTATTAATTGCATTATAAATTACTGTTTTTCCGAGGGAAGTAATTTAATAACGAATTTATTGCAAGTTTTTCCAGTCAGAACTGTATTTTTTTAACGAAGAAGCGTCAGAGAATTTAAAATCTCGCCCCTCGGGGTCCCTCTTGAAATCCGTAGAAACTCAAGCTCTTGCGCAAGTTGGCCATATAACGTTACACGATGACGAACGCCAGGCACATTTTCCGCGCGAAAAAGTCGGGCTGCGAGCAAACGGAGAAATATATCGCATCTGAAGATTACCGCGAGATTATGATTCTTGCGCAATAATATCGAGTGTCTTTAATTCCTCGGGAAGAAAGGGGATTAGGGAAACTGCAAGTCCCGACCAATGCCAACTCGTGCCAACAATGCTATTCTATTTTGCAAAATTATTTAATGCAATTCAATTTTGCAAAATTATAGAATGCAATTCAATTTTGCAAAATTATAGAATGCAATTCAATTTTGCAAAATTATGGAATGCAATTCTATTTTGCAAAATTATTAAATGCAAAATTATGAAATGCAATTCAATTTTGCAAAATTATGGAATGCAATTTAATTTTGAAAAATTCTTCAATGCAAAATTGAATTGCATTAAACAATTTTGCAAAATAAAATTGCATTTGATAATTTTGCATAAAATATTTTTGCAAAATTTAATTGCATTAAATAATTTTGCATTGAATAATTTAGCGAAATTGAATTGCATGAAATAATATTGCAAAATCGCCCTGATGACGCTCGCTTCGAGATTTCAATGGCAGTTTTCCCGTCCTCGAAACGTCGCCGGGTGAAACTGGAGAATCCGAAGCGAGGAGTGAAAGAACGCGAGCGGAACATGTCGTACGTTCCCCAGAAAATCCGGAGAAACCCAAGCTCGCAGCCTGCCGCCTAACATTGATCGCGCGGGGCTTCGCCGAGGCTCTCGTGGTACGTCTCACCTTCCCTCAAACGCATTTGAACACGACACGAAATGCCAACGGAGACGCTGATTTTTGAAAAAAAAAAAAGAAATACACTGCCATTCACAGTCTTACTTAAAACTTTGCGGTTCAACGAATTGATTCCTTTTTTTAGTGCTTACCTTCACTGAGAAAAAAGGTTGTGTAAGTTTGACTAAATTTTGCAAAGTTATTAAATGCAATGTAATTTTGAAAAATTATTTATTGCAATTTAATTCTGCAAATTCATGAAATGCAATTTTATTTTGCAAAATTATTTAATGCAATTTAATTTTGCAAAATTATTAGATGCAACATAATTTTGCAAAATTATTCAATGCAATTTTATTTTGCAAAATTATATAATGCAAAATTATGAAATGCAATTTAATTTTGCAAAATTATCTAATGCAAAATTATGAATGCAATTCAATTTTGCAAAACTATTTAATGCAATTTAATTTTGCCAAATTATTGAATGCAATTCAATTTTGCAAAATCATTTAATGCAAAATCATGAGATGCAATTCAATTTTGCAAAAAATATCGTGTAAGACTGAATAATATCTATTCAAAATAAACTTTGTAATTAAATTCAATTGACATTATAATTAAGCCGTTTCGATTCAGAGCAAATGACTAAATTTATTTATTCAAAGGTAACAGATTCCTATGAGGTTCATACATAACTAAATTTTTTTAGTCAATCA
Organism: Platygaster orseoliae; assembly: GCA_030522825.1. Classification (NCBI taxonomy): domain Eukaryota; kingdom Metazoa; phylum Arthropoda; class Insecta; order Hymenoptera; family Platygastridae; genus Platygaster; species Platygaster orseoliae. The sequence goes on from JAPYZL010176379.1 coordinate 20,657, forward strand.
GACACAATTTTAGTTAAACCTATACAACTTTTTCTCTCAGTGTTGAAAATATACAAAGTCTTCATCATTTTCCTTATTTTGATCACATTAAAAGTATTTCCAAAAGTCTTCCAATATTTTCCATTTTTCAAGAAATATGAATTTGAATGAAATCAATCATTTTGCGTAAAAATATAAAAAATTAATAGTAATTAATAATACGAATGCAGATTTTTATGGAATTTATTTTAATAAATATTAATTTCGAAATACTGTAATCTAGAAAACATAACAAATGATTAAATGTAAGTCCAGATTTTAGAACAATACTCGAAATTCTTAATTTTTCAAACTTTTTAAATTTTCTTTTAAACTTGAGAATTTTGATTATAAATGTTTGGCTAGAACAATGTAAAAATAACAGTTTCAAGAATTTTTGCAACCAGTGTTGCATAGAGGAGAAATTCATAAAAATACCGGAAAATCTTTCGAATGATACAAACTCTGAAAAAAATACTGTAAAATAGTAATAGAGTGACTTGGAATAAACGTTTATTTTTTGCGAATAAATACCCATGATCTATCAAACTTAGAAATTTAGAGCATCAAATTCCAAAAAAGTAGATAAGTAACAATGTATAGAAATACTAGAAATTCTTAAAAATAACAGAAAACAATACAAAATCTTATCAATAATAAAAAAAAGAGATCTGTAAAATATCTCAAATTCATGCGGATGAAATTTTGATAGAAATCTATAAAACAACAATAGAAATCATTCAAAATTCGAAATATAGAGGATCGAATACTAAAAATCTATTATAAATTTACAAAAATACAAGAAATCTTTAAAAAAAAACTAAATAGTTCTTCAAAGTTCCATAAATACTAACAAAACAGTATGAAATTCTTAAAATATTTCAATACTCAAAAACTATTTAAAGATGATTTTGTTAACAATTGATCGAATTTTGAATAAAAGAACATAAAGTTTTATAAATCTATATAGAGAAACATAAAATTCCCAGAAAATTTTTCGGATTGTATAAATAATAGAAATGTTTATTTAAGAAACTATTTTCTAAAAAAATCAAGTAAAATAATCGCAATTGTTGGAATATTCACTGCAGTAGCATCAAATTTCATAAATCTATAAAACGCTTTATAGTAATACAAGAAATCTATAAAAATTCTAGTAATATAAAAAAATACTAAATATTTCTTCAAAAATCCATAAATATACAAAAATCGCGTGAAATTCTAGAAAAATTCCAATACTCAAAAAATATCTAGAGATAATTTTGTTAAACAATAGATAACATTTTGAATAAGAAAAAACGTAGTTTTCCAAATCTATATAAAGAACTATGAAAATCCTACAAAATTCTTTAGATTGTATAAGTACAAAAAAAAATAGTAAAAAGTACTGAAAATCTACACGTAAGAAACTGTTTTCTGAAAAATCAATTAAAATATTCGAAATCGTTAAAATTTTCAAAACAGTAACATCAAATTCTAGAAATCTACAAAACGATCCAGAGTAATACTAGAAATCTTCAAAAATGCAAGAAAATGCAACAAAGTGTCATAAATAATGTACAGTGCGAAAAATTGTAGAAATATAAAAAAATACTTAATATTTCTTCAAAGTTCCTTAAATAGTAAAAAATCGCAAGAAATTCTAGAAATATTTCAATATTTAAAAACTATCTATAGATAATTTTATTATTAATTTATATAATTTTGAATAACATAACATAGTTCCAGAAATCTATCTAGACAAACATAAAAATCCCAGAAAATTCTTCAGATTGTATAAACATTTAAAAAATATGGAAAAATGTACTGAAAATCAACACGTAAGAAACTGTTTTCTGAAAAACCAATAAAAATATTCGAAATTGTTAAAATTTTCAACACAGTAACAAAAAATTCCAGAAATCTACAAAACGATACAAAGTAATACTAGAAATCTTTAAAAGTGCAAGAAAATACAATAAATTATTATAAATACTATACAATGCGAAAATTCTAGAGATCTATGAAATACTCAAAAAATGTACAATTACAACTATCTCAAAAATATTTGAAAATATCAGAACTCATATATAAATCCATACTAATATCAAAAAACATCCTTATTTCTATAAATATTAAAGAAATATGATAATTACAAGTACCATAAAAAACACCTCAACAATCACAAAAATCAAATTCCACTAAACTAATCAAATATACGAGAAATATGTAACTATAAACTCCAAAATTCGTATAAAATTATAAAATCTCAAGAGAAGCATAATATATTTTCCAAAAACCTTTCCCTAAAATTTTTCTGCTTACACCTCTGAGATAAGGTTAGTAGTTTGGTCATTCAAAATTACGAAATTACTCTTTTTTTCACACCTCGAAAAACCCGGAATAAAAAACCGATTTTCCGGCTCTTCCCATGTTAAATTGGAGTACCTAAGCGAGCGAAAAACGTGCGCGAGACTATAGTTTTTTCGGGGCCCATTCATTTCGAGACCTGGCCCAGGTGCGCACGATCGCAATTGCGGATGCGCCCTTTTCTGGCATTGATTTCATCGGAAATATATGCGTGGGCACGATCCCAACGTTACGACTCTGCGAGGCAAAACCGAGAGGTCAAAAGCGCCTTTCATTGACATTTAATTCGTAGCGCCATTACTCACTACGGAGTTTTATTCAAAAAACACTTTTTTATGTGAAAATAATAAATGATGGGTTCGCTTAGTGACGATTGTAATGACACGCACACGCATAACTTTTGTCGCATGTCGCCTTCTCATGGCAGACATTTTTTAACACCGAAAATTTTGTTCTGTGTAATATACAATTATTATTCAATATTGTATAATTTATTACTATATCTTGATATTTATTATTGTTTTTGATTATCTTATACCCTGGCGCTCTTCAGAACTCGTAACTTAAAGTACGCTTTACGGGTGTTTTGTGCAAAAAACACCCGTAAGCATGTTTGAGTTTATTAGCGAAATTAATAATGAAATAAACAATATTCTTTGAGGAAAATTACAA
>JAPYZL010176395.1:0-15729 GCA_030522825.1 Platygaster orseoliae
GTATAAAGGCCGACGACTTTTTTTGCGTCAGTTTTGGAGCTTATTGAAAACAAACAATATTATGACGTAACATATCAAAATGGTTTCTTCAAAAATGTATTTAATCTGTAAGAATACATCCTGGCATGAATATATAAATGCATTTTTATTGAAATCTACGTTTTTTTATTGAAAAAAAACATCAAAAAATAAAAAAATTTCAAGTGGCCGATGACTTTTTTTGCCTACTGTACATATATCTACGTTTATTTATGTTTATTAATACATTACTCTGCCAAACATACTCGAACATCTCCGAAAATACCCGAATATATCCGAACACATTCCAACATACTAAAACATATACGAATGTCTCAGAACGTCATACTCACACATGCCTGAATACTTTGAAACATATACAAATACTTTCGTACATACCTGAACATATACGAATTTCACAAAAATGTCATTCTCAAACATACCCGAACACAATATTCTTTACAAACAACAATTTCAATTGGATGTTTTTTTATATAGTTTCAAAAATTTCTTAATTTTTCTAGTCTATTCAAACATTAAGTTTAATAAAAAGATTGAAATCCTACTACCTTCATAAATTTTTTTCCAAATGAAACCTAAAACTTGAAACTGAAATTGAATGGAGGTTGGCATGCGAAGCACGCAGGGGGGCGAAGCTTTCTTAGTATACAGGGTGTCCCAAAGTCAACAATCAATATTTCAGGGGTTTATAGTTTATAGAATTCTAAGACGGATTTTCCTTTGCCATTTTTCACAAAACTCAAAATCGAAAAAGATATTCGAGTTGGAAGTTTTAACTAATAAGATTTCTCAGATTTAAAAATCAAATATCTTTTTTGGTTTTGAGTTTTTTGAAAAACTGCAAAGGACTTTTCTATTCAGAAAAATAAACAGAAAAATTTGGTAAATTTAGGTCCGTGGTTTTTACCCCCACTCTTCGTAAGAGCGCATTTATTGGTGAAATTTCAAACTTGAATATCTTTGTTGATTCGAGTTTTGTGGAAAATGGCAGAGGAAAATTCGTCTTAGAATCCCGTTGAAATCAATGATTCGTCATGAAATTTTAAGACAATTTTCACTGTGCCTTTTTTTAAAAACTCAAAATAATAGAAGTTATTCATCTTTGAAATTCAAACAGTAAATGCGCTTTTCCTACAAGTTGGGATAAAAACCATCACGGACCAAATTCTACCCAAAAATTTTTCATATTTTTCTGAGTCGAAAAGTCTTTCGCCATTTTTCGCAGGACTCAAAATCAAGAAAGATATTTGAGTTAGAAGTTTCAACTCATGAAATTTCTCAGATTCCAAAACTCGAATACCTTTTTTCATTTTGAGTTTTCTGAAAAGTGGCAGTAGACTTTTCGACTTACAATTAGAAAAATATGAAGAAATTTGTATATGGTTTGGTCCGCGGTTTTAATCCTTACTTGTCGAAAAAGTGCATTTATTGTTTTAATTTCAATCTTGAATACCTTTTTTGATTTTTAGTTTTGTAAAAAATGGCAAAGGAAAAATCGCCTTTTAATTTCGTGAGAAACCCATGATTTCAAGGATTTCCGCGAACTGTGACACACCCTGTATGTTATATATAAATTGACGGGTGGACAATCGAAAGGATGTAACCCACTTTATGATAAAGCTTTTTTTCTTCGCCGATCACATAAAAAAACCACCCTATTTAAAAGGGGGTTACGACCTTTTGATTGTCCACCCTGCAATTGTCAATTCGTTTCGTCTTTTACACTTTTATATTCATCTCAAATCACTGACATTCCAAAGTTCAAAAAAACTTCTTGATATTCTTGAAGTTCATCTTTTTCGAAAAAGGAATTTTCATGCCGTGATGGCGATCGTTGATCAATTACTTACAAGGCTGAGGTAATGGCACGCAATTGCTCGGTTGAGTTGGTTAGATGAATGGGGCCGGGATACATACATACCGACCAGCAAGAGGAGGCAAGGGAGGAGGTAGAGAGATACTAGTTTGCATAAATTTAGCAAATACAGAGAGGAAAATCGATATCCGCATAGAGATTATAGATGGTAGTCGGTAGGCGCCACGTAGCCGCAGCCGTCTGCGCTACTACATGTCTACGCTGTGTACTTTCTCGCCGCTGCGCCAGAAACCCCGGTCTTTCTCTTTATCTCGTTCCCCATCGTCGTCCTTATATCCTTTCTTTCTTTACCACCCGATTCTCTCATCCCCTGAACCTTCCTCTTTCCCAACCCCCTTATCCTTTTCATACATTTGCTCCCCCTCGAACAACTTCACGTCCACGTTCAGTGGCGTAGTGCACTATTATACATACGTTCGTCTATAATTTTTTTTTAATATCCAAGCCTTGTTCGTATCAATTGATCAAAGGGAATAAACTGACAGAGGCTGAAATCTAATCATCAGAAAAATCTGTGTAATTAAGAAATTTTTGCGCCGAATTCTATGCCTTTATGTTTGTGCATGAATATGTGTGACTTTGAATCAGGAAATAGGGTTTGAGGGGAAAAGCTGTGAGGTCAACATTTACCCAGAGCGTAAAGGCAATATGAGCCTTACGGTTTTTCCTCTCAAACCCTATTTCCTGATTCCAAGTCACATATGTATGTAACTAGCTGTCTCCGCGTGCTCCACTAGGCGTCTTTAAGTATTTTCAAATGAAAGATTGAAAAAATGAGTCATATTCATATGTCGATAGATGTTTATTTTATCAGAGAACATACGCGAAGAAAATGATAATTTCAAAAATATAGAATATGTAGAATATAATGTAGATACGCGGTTGCTTAGCTGCGCGTCATTCTAATAATAAAATGAGATTAACTTTCAGAAATGAAATAAAAACATTGTAAAGTGGCACAAAAAAGTCATCGCTGTTTAAATATCGATTCATTTTGTTGAACGAATCTGTAAATGACTGAGTAATTAAAAAAATGCGTACATTAAAAATGAGCCAGTATTTCAGCAAGTATATGAATAAAAATTCAGCCACTTATTGAACAAACCTATTCTTTATTTATTAACGTCTGACGTTTGTTTGACAGAAAGGATCTTCTGAGGAGACATTTTTTTGTTGACGGAACTGTTGGTGGAAGCACAATATATGCGTAAGTCCTTAAAACAATTCATTTTTTTGTGATATAAAGTTAGAAAAATTATTCCTCAACGTAAGACAAAACGTCTTATCACCATAAATAAATAATAAGTTTTTTATTTACATTTGATATATATTTAGAAAAATATAATAATAATAAGTTGTATTCAGGTACATTATCATTAGAAACAAAAGAGGACGAATTCAGAATAATTTGGGTATACAGCAGATATGTTTCTTTCGATTTATGAAGAATACTGTTGTTATTTTATTTACCACTTAAAAAAAATACCACTGACCTTTCACTTGGAATTATGTATCACATCCAATTTTTAACACTTCCAGTAGATGAACTATTCAATGAACTTGATGCAGAAATAATGAAAATAATTTTACCTATCTTCTATTTAATAAGAATATATATATATATATATATAAAACTTACTGCAGACGATATACATTTTTTTCGTTATAAAGAATTCAAAATCTTAAGTTTGTCTGAATCTTATCTGTAAATCAAGGCATGAAATAATTACTGACTAATATGAAAAATATATAGGTGATTCTCGATTTCTCGGTAAACTGTATAATTTTACCGTCGGTTTTCAATTGAAAATTTTTGTCAGATAAAGGTTCTCTAGATTGATTTTTGTTATCGTTATGTAATGAAATAGCTCGATTTTGCCCCATTCTACTACAACCGTAATGAAAAATAAGTTATTTGTAAATAAATAGAAAAGGGTGGCTACTTCATGCTGATGTTAACTATAAGGTATATACAATTTTTTGTCACAGTAACTTAGATCTTTCATGTGTTTTATGTTTTATTCAAAAAACTATGTGCTGCTTAACACAATTTCGATATCAAAGTTATAAAACTGAAAACAGTAAATAGGTACGAAATGGCGACTATTTAATAGGACCTATACCAATAGACACCATTTTCCACTACCCAACTTTACACGTAGATTTAAAAAAAATATTGCTCGTCAAAACATAAAACTGAAGATGATTGTATTTCAAGATGTACTTACTAATAAAAAAAATTGTTTGTAGAAGCTGAGACTCTGTGTTGAGATCTGAGCGCTCAAAGTTGACTATGCCGTTTTGGAGAGGGAATTTTGCGTGCATTCTACAGCCTGCAGATTTAATTTAACAACAAAAAGTCATAAGCGTTTTTTGTTCGCTATTACGTCTGCTAGGGACTAACGTACCTATCGTTTTTGACTTTTTTTTTTTTTTTTTTTTTGTTTTTTTTTTTTTTTTTTTTTTTTTTTGTAACAATTGCCACACTTTTTCTAATCATTTCAATTGAAAAGAAAAAAAAAAATTTTATAAAGACGCGAAAAAAATTTTCTTACAATTTTCGGCTTTGTCAGACCTTAGAGATTCTTATTCCCTGTAAAATAATATAAAACTAATTGAAATCGTTGGGTACATTTTTTAGCTTAACATACGCAAGTTTGAAAAATATCGTCAACTTTAAGCGCTCAGATCTTAACACGGAGGCTCACTTTTGACAAACGATTCTTTTTGTATTTTCGAATATATCTCGAAATGCAATGACTAAAAATCTCATGTTTCTACGAGCAATACTTTTTTCTCGACACGAATGTGGAAAATGGCGGCTTTCGTAGATTGCGAATCATGACGAAAATGGCGATATGCAGCATACTGTGGTGTAATATTGAGAGGAATCCAATACAAAAAGCGAAACAAAATTTTACCCGGTAAATTTTACTTTTCGCACCGGGGATTGGTCAATTTCAAATACAGGGTGCATCATTTTCGTGTCTCTGATTGGTTGGTATACAGAGTAACCAGATCAATGCGGCCATCCTTTCTCGTGTTACCAACCGAAGAAACCAAAATGCCATATAAAACGCACAACTGCAGATTGGTGAAAACTTAGGTTATGTTTGTGTTGCTGTCAATGAAAATAATCGCGCGATATTCTGTTTGTTCTGTTTCATTTATTTTTATTATCATCGAAAGTGTTTCGCGTGATTTTGTTTTTCAAGTAAAATGGAAGAAAAATCCATGCTCGACCAATCGATTATTATGGATCAGCTGAATGCTGAGGAAAATGCAATTATCAATGCAAAATTGCTTCCATTAAACCTAGAACGGTACACTGGGGTACAAATGTACCACAAGCCATCTTTAGAGGCATGTAAAAACGAGAATTCGGAATTTTTCGACCTGAGACCATAACCATAATTCAGTTTAGAGTTCATAGAAAAAGAAAAAAAAGTGGTTAAGCCAGTTTTCTTTTGGCCTTCCTGGAAGGAGGAGTCAAAGTTGGCGTGGGGTACATTTGTACCCCAGTGTACCGTTGCCGTTGGCGTTAAAATGTGACTCGTGAGAATTTTAGTTCAAATATCAGTTGTTTTATCACGTAAATAACAATCTTTATTATGTAATCGTTTTTAATCAATTATTCAACTAATTCAGCTCAATTTTGAAGTAAAAAATTTTTTTTTCTCATTTATAGTGATCTTTTTTTTTATCATTCAAAAAATTTGATCGTTTATTTTATTTTCTAATAATATTGTATTCCAATGCATTTGCGATCATGAATAAATTTATCAAATAATTTTCTAGCTTCTTTCGTGGTATATTCTCGAATCCGGTTATTTAACTTTCACTTTTCAAAATAAATGCGCTTTTTTAAAACAATCGAAATTCTGAAATATAAAGTTTCTAGAAAATTTTTTCAACTCTGAGAATCATTTGATTTTTTTTGGATCGGTTAAAAATTCGCAAAGTTATCGTAATTTTTATAAAAAAATTCAAAACCACATTTTTTGAACTTTTTTTTTGTTCAAGTCAATCTATCTATTATTTATTTACAAAACTCCGTACTTCAACTTATACAGCTGTCTTTGCAATTAAAAAACGAAGAAAATGATATATTATTAATTCCATTTTCATACATTTTTACCAGCAAAAATTGCAATCCAACGCGTGGGGTACGTTTGTACCCCAGTGTACCGCTCTAAGGTAAAAAAAGTGAGTGTACCATTCTAGGGTTAAAATCGAAAAAACGATACGAACAGACGTACAGACTATTTATGAAGTGGAAAGATAAAAAAAAAATTGTGGACTTTTCCAAAGACGTGCTTCTCGTGTATTTTAACGAATAATCGAAATTTTTAAAGCCCTCTTCTTTATGGTCAATTTACTCGATGTTGCGAGTTACGCTGATGTTAAATCACGAAATTGGCATCTCCCAGTACTCAAAACTGAAGGCAATCTTGAAATTTGAAGGAGTTGGTTACGTGCCTAAAAAATCGACTATTTTTGCAGCTGAAGGAATTGGAAATTTTTTGTAAGATGCTCCCGACCAAAAACACTTGGACATGAAGGTAAACATTATGTTATTACTGTTACGAAATTTATAATAAAAAAGATATTAAATTTCTTACAACAATGTTTAAAATTTAACTAGATTAAAATAAAATTATAACAATTATCATAACAAATTTTAATTTTGAATAAATATTTACATATCGAAATATATATACCAGTAGTTGCCATTTATACATTTTAACATTTTTTTCATACTCAATAAATAATAGATATTTGATCTATATAGAATAATTATCATTTTTCAAAAGTCGTATTTTTTTCGTACAGTTGATCAACGTTTCTTCCTGAACTACTACAATGAAAAATGCACGTCTCAACCTATTGGAAAAAATAAGTCCATGAAGATGCCGAAAAAAATTGTAGAATTTTTGCAATTGCCAAACCCTGAAACATACACAGGACATAGTTTTCGTCGAACATCGGCAACTCTTCTCGCTGAATCCGAACCAGACATCGCTGCAATTCAACGTCATGACGGATGGAAATCAGCTACGGTAGCTGAAGGGTACGTCGATGGAAGTAACATCTTAAAAAAACAACAGCAGAAAACATTTCCAAAGACATCAACATCTCAGCTGACACAACGAAGAATATGAGGTCGTCTGTTGTTAAATTGAATAATGTGTCATTTGCTCAAGCGAAAAATTTGTCTCTTTCTCAATCTGGTGAAGTACAAAAAAAACCACCAATGATGAATACAATTTTTATAATTATTATTAATTATTTCAAGGAAAAGTAAATTTTTTTGTCCAGAAAAGTTTATGTTTTTTTCAATTTATTAAATATTCATATATTTATGAATAAGTAAATAATTAAACTTTGTAAAAAAGCACAAGTGTGGTTCCAGTTGTCGTTTGAAAGAATTTACTTTGAAAAAAAATCCAAAAAGCATGTTATTTTGATTACTATTCAGAGGAAATTTCCCTTTAAAAAAAAATGTTTAATTTTGCTTTTCGTTCGTTATTTTCTTTTCTTAAAAAACACAAAAGTGTGTTTTTTCGTTTCATTTGTTCGACTGTTTAAAACTATTATTTTGTACAAATTGTACAAAATGTGTAAAACTGTTTTCTTTAAAAATTGATGTTTACCAGAAAAAAGCGAAAAATGTACAATTATGTATTTTGTGCTATTCATTTTGCACAATGCATAAAAGCACAATGATATGTATAGTAATAAAGCAATATTCAATAAAATGTTTGTTTGAAACTCATTAAAACCTTCATAATTGCAGAGTAGGAACAATACAATTTTCTCAAAATGTATGTGCAATAACTTTATTGTATTATTCGTATTTTCGCAAAATAATTTTTCAATTTTATGTTTTTTGCGTTTACATATTTTATAGAAATTTAAGAATATTTTTGACATTTGAAAGTTTCGAATAACTTAAACTTTTTTTAAATCTAATTTTCTTATTTCAAAATTTTTTTTTATATTTGTATAAATGCTTTTAAATATTCAGTTTTTTTTCAACGTTCGTTCATGTACGTTTTGATTTTCGTACATTTTTTTATGTTTTTCTTTTTTTTTTTTTTCAAAAAAATTTTTTTTTTCGATGAGATGGTTTTTTTTAATACCCGTTTTCCTGCTCGTTCTACAATATACTGTTTTATTTTTATCATTTTTTTTCAACATGAGCTAAATTTTGCCTTACCCGGGGGGCTTCGCCCTCCTGCCCCCACCGGGGCTCCGCCCCCCGAACTCCCTGAGCGTTTGCCCCCACCACCTTGTCGGTTACTCACCGTGTCGGTAATCACAGTTATTCGAGCTGCCAAATTTCCACATTCTTTTCGAGAAAAATAGTATACGCACCACGGGGCAAAAACTTGTGAAGCAAAATCGCGTGATTGGCTGCACTCGGTCACAGCGATCGCGGCTTTACGTCATCGAGCGCGGTGACAGCACTCGGCCTTCAGCCTCGGGCTGTGATCTCTGCGCTCGATGACGCGAAGCCGCGATCGCTGTGACCTCATGCAACCAACTTCACGCTCGTTTGCATTCACAAGTTTTCGCCCCTATGCGCATGATGTACTATTTCATATCCGCGTGTAAAGTTGGGTTGTGGAAAACGCCGTCGATAGGTATTAAATAAAAATTAGATGTTTCTCATTTATTGTCACAAAAATTGCTGTATTGTAGTTTTCGAAAGGGCTAAGTGCGATTAATTTGTTATATTATAAAAGTTATTGCAAACATAATTATTTTTGAATTGAGAATATGATTTTGCCACGGAACTGACATAAAAATGCATATCACGCAACTGACGTTTCGGCCTTACGTGCTAAATACCACTCTTGTACTCCAAGTTTTTGTATACCCTATACTTTGATTTTTCCGTCTCTATGAAACCTTTAAGGATATAATCAAATCGGCATGATTAACTTATTTGTTTTCTTGTATTAACATGCCATGTGACTGAACTATTTTTTCTACATCCACGTTTTCAAGAGTCATGAACACTTAAACTTGTATACACAAAATATGTCGTTCAGATCGTCCTTTTGCGTACCCTGTCTTTCGCAGTGCTAAATTATCCCTGAGATATTAATAATAAGAGCAAAATGGAAAGCGCTCGAAATCGTTCAAAACTGGCGGACGACATTTAATACATTTATGTCTCGAAATCACCTTTTTCACCAGAAATCTATGAGTCAACAAAAATGTTAACGAAACACAATGAAATCATGCCAACTTTTCATTGTTATTTTTGAAAAAAAAATCAATGATACTTCGATCAAGATTTGAAAAACGTTGTTGAGGACGTGTCACGCCACCGACGTTTGGGATACGTATCATAATCTCATAAACTTTCTTTTTGAATATGAGACTGTTTATGCATCTGCCTTATTGGAACAAATCGAAACTAACAAAATATCATCAAACTTGTGGAGTGAAATATAAATTTTCCTAGTAATAACAGCAATGGACGCGAATCGTACAGTTTACTGAGAATCACCCATATACATATATTAAAACAGTAATTAGTATTATCTAAATGTAGGATACAACTTATATCTATTGTATAAAAGAAGAAAATTCTCGAAACCAGTATGTTCTTTTTTTTCATGTGTGTCGTAAAAAATAAATATCCCAGCTTTTTACATATTTTAACTCAGAAGCAGGAATGAGTTAATATGATGGTGACTGGTGATTGCGCGAAATAAATTAAAAAGTCTATACTTCTTGACTAAACGAAAAATCGCCCGTCTACCGAAGAAACTTTTTCTATTTTGATGATGCTTAATAATGAATTATTTTGTTTATCTATTCGATTACGAACCTTGTCCTTGTTCACATTGTATGAATCGTGCACCATCGATAGATGATATGTATGATTATAATCGATATATCGGTCGCTGCTCGATGTATTCCTTGTAAAAAATGTACTTAGTTGTTTTAAGAAAACCACGCAGAACTATGAATTATGAGTATCATGCTGACGCGTCCAAGAGCGTTATTTATAGATACACTCGGGTCCCTCTATAACGAACCGTGCGGAACCGGAGACCCGGAGGCCCCGGAGTACCCCTCTAATATGAACGGAAAAGGGAAACCGGTTATTACCCCTCTACCTGCGCCATTTTGCCTCTCCCACCCCGGTGCGTAGAAGATCCTGCATACATTAGTAGATTAAATTGACAGCCTCGAAGCTGAAAATGGAGAGCAGTAATTTTTGAAACAAAATCGATGAAACTTTTTTCAGAGCCAAAAATGTACACCGCAACAGAAAAAAGGGGGGGGGGTCGGAACTGAAAATTTTCTTAGCGAAAAATAAATAGAAATCATTAAAATTACAAAATCTTCTCATGATAATTAGGGCCTCCGAAATTTTTCGGTTTGTTTTTGTTCTCCAGCAAAACTTCCTGTCACCTGTCAGTTGGGTTAGGTTAGGTTAGGTTAGGTTAGGTCATGTGAATTTTTTTTACCTTTTCCATGGTAAAGAAAAAATTCTTAAATTTTTTGAGAAGTATTTCATTTTAAGTTTTAATTTCACTGTATCCCACGTGCTCCAACCTTCAAACTAGTTTTTCTTTTTACGTCTTACGTTGGTGGGGATAGAAGGGATTCGTAATAGAGGGAAGCAGGCGTTCGTAATACAGGGACGTTCGTTATAGCGAAGTTCGTAATAGAGGGACTCGACTATATGCTGAATTTGGTGGCAATCAAACGTAAAATGTAGATTAGTACCCAGGTCAAGAATTGTCTTCTGTACACGGAAAAAAGGAATAGCTGTTATAGCTTATCTTTTAGCTGTTGCAGCACATCGGTCATCGCTATTCTGGCGCTACCGAATTGTATATTCAGTGACAGTACTTCTAGATGTGCTCTAGGAAGAGTGGCAGCTGCAGTTAAAATTTTTTGCTGTTGCAGCATTACCGACTCGTTGAAATAGCTGTTCATTCGCGCTGTTGTAGCACATTCAAAATGATAAAGTGGCGCTACAATTGTTATCTTTGTTAATCTACTTGGCTAATATTGCTTATCATTATCGCTGTTCCTGCGTTTTTGAATGCACTCTGCAGCAATTCGTCTTGAGTAACATGACAAACTGATTTGCTGCAGTTTTCCATATTATTGGGAACAGTAGCACTTTAAATATGCTGTCTTCCACATTATTAACAAAAATGTAAGGTAAATAGCTATTAAAAGCCATATAAATACGTTTTTGAAAGGATATTTGAATCAACTTTAAATTGTTTTGAGTGATAAGCATGTTTTCTTTTGATTCGCACAATCAACAGCTTTTTCATTCGATGTGTCCCAAGACTTTTGTGACTATAGTCACAAATTTTAGTCACGTTAAATTATTCCAATTCCTGTTCTGCTCTACCGTACAGGTTCGTCAGAAGGATGTTTTTTAAGCCTAATATCATCAATGATTGCAGATTAAGTTGTCAAAATAATTTTAAAAACCGATTTATTTTAAATACGAAAGGTGTCTAAAATGAATAAAGTTTTTGACATAGAACTACGTCTTTCCCCGTGTTATTGAGTATATTGGGAGGGTGTAGGTATATCACAGAAATATGTCTTGAAATGTATATATACATTCACATTGTATATGTAAATGTATATATTCAATATGAAATTCATATATACATGAAATGTATATTGTAATATACAATTATCATCTTCATAATAATGACAAACATAACAAATAATGAGAAATATATACGACAGCTGATTGATTTCGAAATTTTGCGATTGGTGGTGATATTGACGCTGCAGCTGCTGCCACGCTTGTATTCACATACATTTCACAATCACAAACAACAATATGATTCTCTACTGATATTCCTGATTTCTAATTTTCCTAGAACTATTTTTCCCAAAACACATATTCCTAATTTTGTTTTCCTAATCACATTTTTCTAATAATAATTTTTTTCCGAATTTTCGTATATATTATATTTTTATTTATATATTATATTTTTATTTATATATTATATTTTTATTTATATATTATATTTTTATTTATATATTATATTTTTATTTATATATTATATTTTTATATATGTTGACAGACTTTCGAAGTCCTTGCTTTGAAATAAATGTGTCCATCTAATATCAGTTTGTTTCCTACTATTGTTGGAACAGCATCCATTATAATTTCCATTACACGTTAAATTTGGATAAAAAGTAAGTTATGCTACAATGAAAAAAAAAGTAAATTCATACAAACTTCAACTACTGAAATGTCAATAGAAAACAGTCGAAAACATCAATTTCTAAAAATAAAAAAAAAATAAATAAATAAATAAAAAAAAAAAATAGACAAACAATTTATTAACATTAAAATTTGAACTGCCTAAAAAAATTCAATTTTCAGAAAAAATACTTATTAGGGAAAATGGTGTTAGGAAACATGCATTAGGAAATATAGTTTAGGAAAATGGTTTTCAGAGAAAGGAATTGTTAGGAAAAATGGCATTAAGAACATTGTATTAGGAATCATGTATTAGGAAAAACGTTGGGGAATGACAAAATATAGGTATATACTTGTTCATTTGCCCATATGTTAATCATATAGGTATACTTTTATGTTTAACATTGTTTGGCGTTTGAGAGACTTGGAATTGACCATCAACTGAGCGGTGACAGAAAACTTCATTATACGACAAAATACAAAACGCAGGCATGATAAAAATGTGTTTTAAGCTAAAATCATAAAAATCCAAGTTTATAGATTGTAAGTAAGATAGATCTACGAAAGACCTCTAAGGTTTTTAGACGCTGTCATCTTTTCTTTAATTAATATGTGAACCTGAAGTGAACGAATAAGGTTATGTTCATTTATTTTTTTCGATAATAATGGCTTTGCCGTGGCCCTCACCCAGGCCTACGACCGTGGGCCACTGATAATGAAAATTGACGGGAAGTCACCGAAATCATCGGTAACTGACGGGAAATGATAGGAATTCATGGTAAATGACGGGAAATGATGGGAAATTACAGTAATTGACGGAAAATGACAGGAATTGATAGGGAGTGACAGGATTTGCCGGGAATTGGGAAAATGAGAACTATGTTTAGAATAAATAACTAGTAAACACGGAGATTGACGGAAAATGACAGGAATTGTCGGGAAATGACAAGAATCCATGGTAAATTACGGTAAATGACGTCAATTGACAGGAATTCGCGGGAATGGACGAGAAATGGAGGAAATTGACGAGAAATGGAGGGAATAGATGAAAAATGATAGGGATAGACGGGATCTAAGGAAGTTGGTGACACGGCGGGGGCAGCGGTGGCAGAGGCGACGACTTCTTTTTTTTATATACACTGTAAAAAATCTCAATGTAGAATTTTTAGCTACTTGTAAGTATCTATTTGGAATTCAACGTTTTCAATTCAATAGGATGACTGTATGATATTAGATAGACTTAAGTGAATGTAGCACTACTACTATCGAATAGGTATTTTTACTCTGACGCCAGTAACGTTACTGTATTGAGTACCGTTAATATTCCTGCCCATACTCAAAAGAGTAATAATACTGAAAGTAGCAATGCTGCTATCAGACATTTTTTCTACTTTCGGTCGGTACAAATGCTTTCGTATACGTCAGAAAAGATTTTTATCTGATAAGACAAAAAATCCACTATATATATATAATATAGGGATTTTTTGTCGCAAAAGCAATAGAACTTTCATACAAGTGCTCATTGTTGAAACTTTACTATCGAAGATATAATATGACTATCATAGTGATATTTTCACTGTAGGGGAGACCGGTGCTGGTTGGCCGAAAGGGCAGGTTGGCTGAGTGTTTTTTGTGAAAACTCTTTTAGGCACAGTGGCGATTTCTATAGTAATTTTAATGTGGTATAAGGTCACCTATGTACAGACGAAATTTCAGCTGTTTTTTTGTTGCCGTTTGCACAGGAGCACGCTTGTTATTTTTTCGGCGCTGGTCAGTTAATTTCTGTTATTGTAAAGTAATATTTGTCACACGGATCAATTTACATCCGATTTCCAAAAACGTGGTACCACTGGAAAAAGTATCGAAAACCCTATAAAATAATATAACGATTTCCAGGGTTACCTCACTTTTGACTTTGTAAATCGTGATTGTTATAGGAAACATATGTTGGGGTAGGTTGGCCGAATGTTGTGTGAAGCTGGTTGGCCGAGTTGTAAATTTGGAGTTGAGCGATTTGCACTTCGATATTCGTGAAATGCTAAACTTATTTTTAGAAAAATCGAATATTATGCGAATAGTGATAATTATAAGGAAAAATGTACATAAAGAATTTGATAAAGTTGTGAAAAAGTTTACTAAAGCTGCTGAAACTAAGTCTAAAATGTTCAAAAGCCTGAACAGTAAAAAGCGGATTTTTTACATATCTTTATATTATAAAATTATGTACACTATCTTTTATTCACTAACAAACATTTTCGATTGATGCATTTGATGTGTTTCACTTATTTTACCAGACTCGGCCAACCTACCCCAGCCCTGGGGTTGATTCGCGGATTTTTCTCGTCGCATTTTATTGTTAATAACTTTTTTCCTGATTTTTTTTCACGGATGAAAAAATTCACATATGTGCTTAAGATCTGTATGTTTACGACAGTAAAAACCGTTTTTCAAAAAGTCTAACCAGAAAGAGTACAGAAATTCCGAAATCAAAACTCGGCCAACCATACCCGGTCTCCTCTACTCAGCATAGGCTAAAATACTAACGACACTGAATGCAGTAATTCCACTACGAGATTTTGTACAGTGTAGATATTAGGGTGGTCCTTGTTTTGACACTTTGGAATTTCAATGGACGCACCCCCCTTGAAGTTTCCAAATGTAAAAAAAGTAACAACGCCGAAATTAAAGGAAAATTAGAGCAAATAAACCCGTGCCTCAAGAGCGATGAAGTTGAGTGAAAATATATATTTCTAGTAAAAAAATCATACCAACGAAAAAAATTGCAATATTTCTGAATTTCAACCGATTTTCGATTTTTTTATATCATTGTAATCGCAAGAGATGCCTGAAACATAAAAAAAATCCTCAAGTGTTTGTATCGAGAATGATAAATTTAAACCGCACATGTATTTGAGTACTTTTTTCAGACTGAAATGGAACTTTCTTGAAGAAGTTAAAACATATTTATAAAAATGGTTATTTCTATATTCATGCATTATTGTGCAAAATTTTTTGAAAGTTACTCTGGAGCACTTATTCTTCAAGAAAAAAAAACGTGCAAGAATTTCAAACCATTTTTGTGTAGAGCTAGACGGAACAACGCTATTTTTGAAAAATGATGACATTTCTGCGATATCATTAACATAGGGCAAAGGTAGCGTTTGTTGCTCACGATTTAGAGATACATGTGATGTAAAGTTTTTATATATGTATGTTTTTCGAAATTTTTATATCTGATTGTTCTTGAATATGTGACAGTTAATTACTTTTTAATTGCTTTTACAAAATTTTCGTATTCCTAACGGACCTTACATTTAAAAAAATATTATTTCGTTATAACTGCTTTAATACATAAGTTTTGCAGATCTTTGGTTGTAACATACCCAGAAAGACATTTTGTGTTACATTTGTGCAAAGTTTGTGCAACGTAACTCCATGGCATGAAACAAAGTTGACGACAAGGTGCGTCCTCATTCACCTATGCTTTTGTCAACAACAGATTAACCAACCCAATGTAGCAAAAGTTTCAGCAATATCACGCAAACGAATGGTTCAGTCGTATAGGTTAGTGATGAATCGAATGTGCCCAAAATAACAGCAA
>JAPYZL010176420.1:0-11120 GCA_030522825.1 Platygaster orseoliae
GTATTAGACTGTAATATTTTTTTTACAGCTTATAGCAACACTAAGGAACAATTTAACGTCTGAAGCTTATTTTTAGGCCGTCTTTTGTGTTCAAAAAAAATTATAGACTGTGATGGAGACAAAATCCCATGTTATTTAAATGGGAAAAAGGAGGGCTCCGGTGGCACGGGTTAACGCTCGATTAAAAATCTGAAAAAATTTAGAGATTTTTTTTTATTATTTGGAGCCACTTTAGGGGGCGTCGCGGTCAAAATTCGACCAAAGCCATTTTAAGGACACCCTAATATATATAAATGTTAAAGTCTGTAAGTTGTCCGTCTATAACTTCGAAACTACTGCACCAAACGTCCTGAAATTTTGCACAGTGATTCACCATGATCGTCCGTAGGTTATAAGCATGTTTTTATCAACGAACTGTATATCCTACTCTCCCACCTACGCCTCCGCTGCACTGGTGAAATATCATAAACATACACACATCCACACATATACAAATCAGAAAAAAGGCACAAATCATAAATAGTTACAAAATTACAAATAATCACAAGATCACACAAAGTCACAAAAACACAAAAAGTTACAAAAATCACGAAACTTCACAAAATCAAAAATCACAAAAAGGTACAAACTTACGAAGAATCCCTCTCAGAGTTCAGAGGACGTAAGCTTACGTCCCCTCTTGCGTCCCCGAATTAGCTTTGTTCCGTCCCTTTTGACCAAAAAAAGGACGCAACGAGTAAGCCCGAAATAATGCTACTTGACGTTGTTGTACATACTTAAACTGAATCAAACTGTTAATGAACGTTGGAGAAATATTTTTCTGGTCTCTGACTTTACTCGTAACTTTGCTATTTTTCTTAAATGACTGTAAATTTATATTCTACCATTTTGATTATTTATTCATCAGTTTATTGTGCCTTGAATTGTTATATTTTCACGCAAAATTTACTAATCCTCGGTCACGTAGATAATAATTAATCATAAATTATCATTTGATATTTCGGTTACCAAAAATGTAATCGATTTCTGCTACGCCTCTAAATCAGCTTCTTACGTCCCTTTTTTGGTCAAATAGGACGTAGCAAGGGGACGTAGTACTACGTCCCTTCTTGCGTCCCAAGTCCCTTCTTGCGTCCCAAGTCGTATTCTGCTCCGTCCCCTGAGCTCCGAGAGGGATCATAAGATCACAAAAAGTCAGGAAAAACTCAAAGTATAAAAATTCACAAAAATTGAAGAGTCACAAAATCGAAAAATTATAAAACAACAAAAAATCATCAAATTACGTTCTAATCTTCTAAATTTATTTCTAATTTACATAATTTTTCATTTATCTAATCTATTTTCTATTTATAATTTAATTTAATATAATTTAATTTAAACTCCTTCAATTTAATTTAATATAATTATTCTAATTTTCCTTTTATCTTATTTCAATAATTTTTTAATTTAGTTTCTAATTTCAATCTAAGTTTCTTCTAATCTTTTAATCTCTTAAATTAACTTCTAATCTTCCCTTATATATATATTTTTTTTTTCAAATTATTTTCCTAGCCTGGGTATTTAAGATTTTAAAAATAATATTTCGTATGATAAACAGACAAATTAATTTCAAATTTTTTAAAATAAAAATTAATTTTAACAAATTAATTTGAAAAATTAATTTTATTTCAAATGTTGAAGAAATCATAATATTCAATAAGATTTCATTTATTCAGTAACAGATAATATTGATATACAAAAAACACAATTCTTAAAAACAACATTCACTATTAATATTAAAGGAGCGATCGATGACGCTTTATTCGTAAATTTAGACGTACATGATCTTATTAAAAATATCGATGAGATGTTTGTACAAAACGGACATTAGGGTGGTGCTTAGAAACACTGATTTTCTACCGATAGACTTAGCGATTCTCCCCCTTCAAGTTTCCAAATATAAAAAAAGTAAGAAAGCCAAAATTTGAGCTAAATCGAAGCAAATGAACCCGGGCCTCAAGAGTGATAAAGTTTAGTGAAAATAGCAATTTTTGTGAAAAAAAACCATATTTACGAAAAAAATCGTAACGTTTTCAAACTTCAATCGATTTTCGATTTTTTTATGTCGTTGTAATCAATAGAGATGCCCGAAACATTAAAAAAAATCCTTAAGTATCTGCATCAAGAATTACAAGTTTGATCCACGCATATATTTGAATATTTTTTTAGACTAAAATAAAACTTTATTGAGGAAGTTAAAATTTTTGAAAAAAATTGTGGACTTTGATTTTCAAGCATAACTCTGCAATATTTTTTGAAAAAGTTACTCTTGAACACTAGTTCTTCAAAAAAACCACCCTAACGGACATGTACAATATAAATATTCTTTTGTCGGTTATTACCCATTTGAAATTTAGATTGTTTATAATAAGTTAGACAATGTTTGCCATTAAGACAATTACAATGAAAATATTGTCAATACAATGTTAATAAGTAATGAAAAATTAGAAATTTTAAAGACTATTTATCGAATTTACTCTCATTAGAATTATAATTTGCAAATACCTTTCATATGAAACTTTCAAATATTCAATTCTGCGTAGCGAAGCGTGCGGGGACAGCTAGTACTTGATATAATCTTACGAAAATCTGAATTTTTCAGAAGATAATGAGTTTTTTACGAGATTTTATGTAAAACGTGAGTTATTGGATTCGATTGAACGCTCGAGCGAGCAAGGGCATTTCGCCGGGGGTTCGCGCAAAAGCGCTCTTTTCAAACGCCGGTCGAACCGCGATCGGCGTGAACCAGAGCGCGAAACACGAGCAACAACAGAGGGGTGGTTTTCTCTCTACGGATCAGTGGTTGCGCGCTGGACGGGATTGCCGCTTGTTTTATCAGCGTCCTCTCTATGGGCGCCAGTACGGCATCGCGCGCCACTCGCGTTGTTCCCGCTTGTTCAACTCACTCCTTGCGAAACTTCTTCTTCTGGGCTTCGCCAACTTCTAGCCGATTCACCCCGTAATTTTTACTCCCCTTTTTCTACTCATTACTTCCCTTGCAGCTTAACTTTGCTGAATTCAGAAACACTGACTTCTTGTACTTATTCTAGAAAAAACTGTGAAGTTCTCGAGGAAAGTTGTTGATTGGAAAATGACTTAAAAATCTTGGCAGCGTTTACAGAAATTGTACTGTAACAATATTAAATATCAGACAATGAAATTTTTGAAAACTTTCTTCAATACATAAATTTCTTTTTACCCTCTTCTTCTCATTTTTCAGTAAATTATTGAATAATTTAACCTCAATTTTATTTAAACATTATCCATCGAGCTTCTGAGAAAACTTGTTTACTTACATCAATTATGTACCAAGATTACATTTTAATCACTGAAATAGCGTCATTAAATCAGTGTTAATGGATTCATCAAGTCTGTTCCTCGAACCCAAGTTTGCAAAAAGGTTGAGCCAACTTAAAAATGTTTACAATTTTTAACAACAGACTTTTCATTTTTTCAATTTCTTTTACCAACTATTTTGTGGATGATATGAAAAAAAGAGGCAGAAACTTTTTTGCGAACTCACGAAACCGTTTCCTGAATAAATGTTTCGACGTTTCATTTCCCTCGGAAAAATTGCCCGTTTTGAAAATTCAGTTGCGAAGTTTTCGCGTGTTCGAGGATATTACGTTTCGCGAACGAATTTCACTCGTCGAGAAAGTTGGAACTCGATTGACCCGGCCAATTTTTGCGACATAAAAAATACCAAATAATCATTCCACAGTGACAATTTCCAATGTGTTGCATATTACCATAAACTTTAATCACAACTGAAATTGTTGGTTTTGTGTGCACTTCCTTTTTCTTGGAGCAGGTAAAAAGATTGGCGATGATTAGAGATTTTCTTTTTGTTTAAGGAGAAAATATTGATTGGCAAAGATATAAATTTAATTTACACATTAACAAATATTCCTTTCATTTAATTCATTTTGGTATTGAAGTTATGTTTGTCGCAGTAATACAAAAAATGTATTCTTTTGATTATTAGTTAGTTAAAAAAAATTAATGCATTGTATTATAAAGAAAATAGCTATTTTGTTCTGTAAATGTTGGTTCTTTCATGATATTGTTGAAAAAAAATTATTTAAGTTCCTGGAGAGTAATAATTGATCTTTGGTCGAAAAGTAGATAAAAATTATTACTTATGAAGAAAAAAATGTTTAAAAGATAATTTTTATTTTATCAGTTTTCTCTGATTGGGCTCCAAATGATCGTCAATTTCGCAATTTTGATTGATGAAGATATACATTTAATTTATACAATAACAAATATTTATTTTATTAAATTCATTATAGTACTGAAGTCGTATTTGTCGCAGTAATAAAAAAAAGTTTATTCTTTTGATTAGTTAATTAAAAAAAAGTAATGCATTGTACTTTAAAGAGAATAGCTATTTCGTTGTTCTATAAGTGTTTGTTTATTCATGATATTGTTTAAAAAAAATTATTTAAATTCCTCGAGAGTAACAAAAAATCTATGGTCGAAAAGTTGATAATAATTAATATTTATGAAAAAAAAAAAATTGTAAAAAGAGATTCTTTATTTACTATCTAATTTTATTCACTATTTTTGATTGAGCTCCAAACGATCGTGAATTTCGTGATACTTAATTTATTAAGAAAATTATTGATTGGATACATATTATTAATACTATCATTATCATATTGAATATTAATCGAAGATATGAATTTAAAGGGGTAATAAATTGAATTGACCCGATGAAAAATATTTGTTGAAAAATTTATTCTAATTTTAGACTGTATATGTCAAAATAAATAATGAAAAAAATTCATTTTATGATTGATCGATTCTATAACTCAAACAGATTATGAAGAAAAAATTGTTTTCGTTGTTTTATATGTGTTTGATTATGTATTATATTGTTTTTAAAAAATTATTTAGTTTTTGGAAAAGAACTAAAAAATCTCTCGTTTAAATCTAATTATATTAAAGGAGAAAGATACTTTCAATGGAGAAATTTTTACTTATTGACATCTCAGATTAGACTCGTGATTTCGTTTTATAAATTTTGTGCGAAATGTATCGTAAATAGATTGTTATATTTTTTGTTAAAATAAATGTTATTCTGAAACTTTTCAGAAAAAGTTTTTTTTTCATAAAGTTGGGGAGCATTCATAATCTGAATTTTGAACCATTTAAATGTTCTAATGTTTAAAAAATTCTTGAAAATTCGAGAACGCGTCAATCACCACTTAAAAATTTAGAAAACCTCCAATATTTTCTATTTTTAAACAATCTTTTGATATCCTACATTTAGCTCAATACATTTAAATTACGATCGTTTTATTGTTACACCAAATCATATGAAAACACAGTTCGTAACATTTCCATGCCATTTTCTAATAAACAAAAAAAAATTGTTTTATAGTCTGATTACTTTTGTTTTAGAAAACTATTCATGATCGCCAATCTTTTCAGCCAAGGTTAAAAACTTCACCCCACGTTTTTATGATGCATTTTCATGTACCCTTTAGAATTTGTTTGGCGATGGAATATGACGGCTAGTAACCAATGATTGCCATTTATTATGGTATTAAAATGTCGTAATCGAAGCGGTAGTGAAACGGCTAACAACGGTCGTTATGTTATTTACGCTCCACGATCATGGCATAGTGTAAGTAGATCCGAGTTTCAATGATGCTTTTTCAGCTTTACAGCTTCACGCGATACTACTTTTTTTTGGCTTTTCGCTTATATTTGCGTCATTAAATTTTAACTCCTAGGAAATGTTGAATTTTTTCTAGCATATTCGAATACTATAGATTGACTGATGTGCATGGTGAAAAAAATATTTTTGCACTACAAAAAAAACCTAGTTTTTTTTTGACATATTTGTGGTGAAAAGACTAGGATATTGGAATTTTTGCAATATTATTTCAGATTCTGCCATTTTTATATTACTTATTACTATAGTGTGTATAAATTACGAAAGAAAAAAGGTTGAAATCTTTTTACATTTTATACAGTCATACAAATTAATAAAATGTCTGCCTTTTTATAAGGCAATACATAGTTTATTCTACTGAACCAGGATTAGGCTAACTTTGAGATCCAAAATTCCGAGAAAGGGTGTTATGTTCGTTATGGAGTAACTCCAGATAAAAATATTCCAACGAAGGTAAACTTTACCGCCGTTTTGAAAAAATAAAACGTCTTTGTTACGACACGATCAATTGGCGCGTATTTACTTACACGTGTACCTCGACATAACTCGAGTGTAAGTAAAACGTGGAATAAGGATACGATGTACAAACATCGTTCGAAGCGTAAAAGGGCGCAGTAATTGGAAGTAATGTGCGAAAATATCTCGATCAATATATCATCCGAGGCCCCTTTTCGCCTGCTAGCTATGAATCTATAACGTCTTTTGTTGTACGCCACTATAGGGATCTTGACTATTTCGTCAGAGAATTGAGAGGTTGTGGAAAAATTGCAAACCATGGACGATTAATGAAAAAAGATTTTATTAGACCTTTGGTAACAAAATGAATGTATGTTTTCGCAAAAATTTTCATTAGTGTGTTCGATGCATTATTGCGAAGAAAGGATTTCCGAAAAAAGTCTTGGTTGATGGTTCACATGATTTTGAAAATCCTACTAGAATGAAAAAGGAAATGCAATATTTTTTTCAATCTAAAGTAGTGTGATTATCATTCGACTTCAATTCGGCTCTCTATTTATAATGATAGATTTTTTATAAATTTTTGAAACTCAAAAAAGAGACGAGAAAAAAAATTTCTATATTTCAAGTTCCGCTATTTTCAGAATAATGGATGGAATAGTAGTATATTATATATTTTACAGTATGAGTACGGTAATAGCGTTTTCTTATCGTGAAATTCGGTAGAATTATTTTGGCGGTATATTTTACAGGATGAGTACGGTAATAGCGTTTTCTTACCGTGAAATGGTACGGTTATGACGCTATAACTGTATTAGTACTGTAAAAATCTATAAAGTAGTTGGCTGATAATTATCTTATTGTAGATTGAAAAAAAAATGAAATTTTATTTTTTACTCCAATAAGCTTTTCAAAATCCTGTGATCCGTCAACTCAGACTTTTTTTGGAAGGCCTGTCTTCGCAAGGATGCAGTTGAGATATTAATGAAAATTTTTTCTGAATTATACATTTATTTTGTAGTTGAAGATCTCATAAGTCGAAAAAAGAAAAACACGTAAAAAAAATCAAAAAGTTTTATTGTGATAAAATTTGCTAAAATTGCCGGGAAAAATTTTCGTCCCATAAAACTACCCCCTTAAAATTCTAAAAAATCATCACAACGAAATTGAATCTGCTAGCATGACTTTATTCTACAATTTTCCTGTGAATATTTCATACTGAAATATTTCACGGAAAATTTCATAGCATAAAATATAATCATCTTGCACTTTTATTATTTTTTCTTTCTCTTTGACCACGTAAAACGTAGTAGCTGAAACTCTCCGTTTGCCTTCAGCGTTTTCGGGTTTTTCTGTTCATTTTTTTCCACGCTTCAGTGTGGCTTTTTTGATCATTAATGAAAGAATTACACGCGCTTTTATTACGTGGCTGGAAATAGCGCTGGGCAAACGACAAAGGAACGACAGCCGATAAAACGAGCTTTTATCTCCAAGTATGTATACGCTTTTGTAACAAGCAGCGATTACTATTGAGATGTCTGAGACACTCCATTTCGTCGCTCGCAGGCTCTCGAATGTAACGTTGTTTTTACAAGTTAATCGAACGACCCAAACTTTTTTTAGAAATAGTACACTATTTAACGAGGGTGGGAAATTTTTTCAACGTATCTGACTTCCTAAAATAAACTTTTTCATTGAAGCCTAATATTTTATTGAAATTTTGTTTGTAGAATTTGACATGATTGAGTCCTTCATTCCACAATTTTCCATTCTGTGATTCTATATTATAGGACTCAGGTGTGAGGAAAACGATTATTTTTCCCACGGAAAACTCATTCAAATTTTTCGAACAATTTTCCAACGATCAACCGAAGTGAAAATTTCCGTCAACTCCCTTTTCACGCTTCATCAATAAAGCATTAAAAATATCCAAAATAAAACTCGACGTCGGCTTCGTCATTAATTAAACCTCGCACTTTCGTGATTGGACTCGATTGCTCACGCGGAGTAGAAAGTTATCTTGGGAAAATTTTTTCCCGAAGCAAAGACTCGCGGATCGAAGACTTTTTCTCGCACCGCGAACCGCGGGAAACTTAACTTTTCCATTTCTCCCCTCGACTTTTCCCTCGTGACTCGGATTAAATGGATTATTTCCCGTTTCCCGTAAAAATGGAAAAGCGCGCGGCGCTGAAACGTAAGTAATTTAACCACGGACTTACGCCAGGTAGAATTTATTTATCAGTGGGGAAAAATTCTGGGTTGGGGAAAAACGGGGGATTAATTTTCCGATTACATCGGCTTCGAAAGAGAGAGAAAAAGGAACGAAGCGTACGTACGCGATTGGAAATAGTTCTGGAATTGGTGAATGTATGGAATGAATGAGGGAATTGGTGGAATCGATAATCATAGGAGACAAGTAACGAAATACTTTGATGGTTACGTATTTTTCGATACTAAGGTACTCAGATACATGTAGTAAAATAATTTTAACGTGAAAATATCTTCGTGTATATATTTACATATATTATGAAAAACCAGTATTTTTTAATTATAAATTATATCAAACGTGTGAAATGTGTATTTTATAATTATATTCGTATGTTACTATAATAATTTGTAGGTTGTTATTATCACAATTTGAAGTTACATGATAGTTTGTTATTTCTGCAGTTTTACAGTTTATTGTATTTTTTACAATTACAAAAGTTTAAAACATGACGACGTTTTTACTATTTTTGGATTTATTTTTATTTTTTACAGTACTCGGACGTAAAATCATTTTTCATGAATCTGAGGGTTGTGGTCGTAGGCGAAGCCGAGGAGAAATCGAAACACGAAGAAATATTTGTCCATGTTTTTTTTTATTTTAAAATTATCAGAACAAAATGAATTTTCATGATTTCTGCAAGTTTTTTTTTTTGCTTGAGTATTGTATTTCTACGTAGATTCTTATAGTTTTTCAATTTTCCTATTGTTTTTGAAATTAAAACATTTTGTTTCCATTACATTTTTCTAAACTGTTTGCAATTCTAAAAAGATATAAAAAATTGAAAAAAAAACTGTAAGCTTTTAAAAAGGCCTGAGAATTTGGAAAATATCTAAAACAGACTTAAAAAAAGAAAAATATGAACATAAAAACAAAAATTTCATCGAAACCATTTAAAACTATAAAATATTTTCAAATGCTCTTCTCGTACTTATGCTTTAATATTTTTTTGACTTTTTTTCATACAGTTGATATTGTTAATTGTAAATTTTTTTTCTTTGCCAGATTAGTTTCACATGTTGAGCTAATCAGTATTTCTACCAGGGCATTTTTTAAGTAATACGAACGTGGCCAAATGGCCACGTAGTATAGTCTGCCGTGGCCACGTAGTTATTATGATCTGGCCACAATCAATTTTCGGAAATGCGTCAACGCATTTCCGAAAATTTGGGTGTTGTTCATGAACAACACCCAACTGAAAAAGTGTCAAAAATTTTCTAAACCTACATGATTTCCCTAAAGTGTCAGAAAATATAGAACTTGCTAGATCGAATGAATGGCAGTTAATCAAATATATTGTCATTGAAATCACTGCACTAACAATATATGTAAAATAAGTGTTTCAATTAGCTCCAAACAAATTTTAATCGTTCACGCGTACAGTGTGTACAAAGTTCATAGGGGCGTCTACTTTTACAGACAAAACTTTTTTCTTTTATAAGCCGAAAATTCGTAATTTTTACAGTTTGTTTCTATCATTTATTTGCGTTATCTCTCAAAACACCCAAGGCGTACAGTGAATCGTTTGTTCATTTTTATAGTTTTTGTAAAAAAAATAGTGTCTAACATTAATAGGGGCACTTATAGAAATTTTTGTTCAAATGCCAGAATTCACTTTTTCTATCAATTTAAATCGTACTTTTCGAAAAGACTGTCTCACCTACACTTTTTATTAATATTTTTCATAAAAAAAGTAGGAAAAAACTGTCGAATGCTGTAAAATATTATTAACCATTTATGGTTTCGGAAAAATAGACGTGGAAGTCGTATGACATTGCGTGAACAGTGGAAATTATCAAGCAGTGATTGATCGATTGATGAGCATTTCGAGCCTTTTTTAAAACTCAATTTCTCTCTGCTACATTAACATTTTAAGAAGACAACGAGTCAATACACGCTAGCAAGTCGACTAAAGAACAAACAAGTCCACTAAAGAATGGTTTATTAAGGCGGAAATTCCAGTATTGCAGTGTACTGCCGTTTTTCCAGACCTAAATCCCATAGAAAATTCAGAGCATGATGGTTCTGTAGACGTATATGACAACGTTCAGCAGTATTCAGCAGTTATGGAGATCAAACATTGAAGAAGCAATCCAGAAGGTTTCAAAAAACATTAGCCTACTAACCAGTTTCACCAAGCTATTGATGGTTAATAGAATAAGCATGGTATTGAAACAAGATGGCATTGTTTGCCATCGCGTTTGCCATCATGGCAAACACGAGGTTAGACTCAAGTCTGAAGTTTCTCTGACTTTTCTCTCATTTGCAGATTTCTCACAAATTAACCAATATTATGACGTAATTATTGTTAAACATGAAACGTAAACGATAAATGTCATGCTACGATGCGTTTTTACATCTAATAGTTGCAATTAAAAAGTATTATTTCATGAAATAATACCTACTTTTAAAAAACTGCAGTATTTTTACGTGATTTCTACCGATGTTTAATATTACAGTCGATACATATGTACCAACTCAAAGCTGCAATATTTATTTTCAAAGAAGATGAATTCATCCACTATTCGCAACTAAATTGTACATAATAACCAGGGCACGTAAATATATGCATTTGCAAGTTGCATGCATATTTTGCATATTTTGTATGTTCGTGCATATTATGCATATCGTGCATAACTTCAGTATACTTCGAGTATCAACTGTCAAATATCTGTC
>JAPYZL010176431.1:0-25481 GCA_030522825.1 Platygaster orseoliae
TCGAGAGTTTGCTTTGATTCTTTCAATCGCTCGTCCTGTAAAGTTTTCTTTTTGGATAGTAGGTCCCTTTTCTCAGATCGTGTCACATATAATGAAAATTACTATATTCTAGGAAAAATTAGTTATTAATTTTATTTATTTAATTAATTATTCATGTATTATAATATATAATATAATATATTGACTAATTTACTATACTTCATCTCGATCCTCCATTACTATATCTTCTACTAAAAAGTCCTAGATTTTTCTCCATGTGAGAACTAAAATTAAGACTCGGCAAGTTTTTCGATGGCAACGAATGAGTTTGGCAATTGCTTTTGGTATCGGCGCGGAATCAGACTTGAAAGGACTCGAAGAAACCTTCCCAATGTATTTGGAAAGCTGAATCTCATCGAAAAGTTATCACTCTGTTTCCCCGAATACCCATGGAAATCAAGTTTGTTCCCAACAACTCGGAACCTCGGATGGAAAAACTTTTTCACTTGGTTGGAAAATGAAAACATTCCCCCTGTTACTTACTGAATTTCACACTGTTCCAAGGCTTTTTGAAAGATTTTACTCGCGCGAAATTTTAATGCAAATTATATTTTTTTTAATTCTGAATGGATAAGATTCTCAAAAATATAAAATAGTAAATATAAAATTTTCCAGGATTTAAAAAATTAATAAACGTTTTCCAAAATTGTGTAATGAAGCATTTTTTAATTTGAAGAATTATTTATTAATTTAATTATATTTATTTAACTCCCGCAAGGAATATGTAATTTCGGACCCTTGCTGAGAGTTAGAGAAATGATGAATTACCTGACTGTTGACGTGAAAGTTCTTCTCTCACGCTAAACTAAACCGTAGGAGAAGTACGTACTTCTCCCATGCTGTGATCAGCTGTGTCGATACAACATGGCGGCCATGTGTATCGATGTGGTTATATTCAATCTTCGATTCGAATCGACGATCGAATGGCAAATTACACGTGAACGAGTTGGCTCACGTTCTACCAAAATTGAAGCTCGTAATTAGAGAACGTGTTACGCCTCCAGAATTACAACCGACGTTTGGTTTTGAGAAAGGAAGGGGTGGGGGGGGGGGTAGGTGGTCGCAAAATTTATCGAGTCTGGCCAGCGAAACGACTTTATGCGATGCTCGGGTTTTAGTGCTCGTAAAGTGGAAGCCTCTGTCTCGTCGCTATCTAGGAGGTCGTTGGTGAATTGGGTAAAGGGTTTATTTGTTTTCGACCTTGCGACGTCGAGCCCGTAGCTGGAAATTCATTCCGAGAGACGTCTCCATTTTGAGGAACCAGAGGCACAATTCTAAGTTTAGAAAATTGAAAATTAGTAGTTATTTAGATTTTTTGAATATGACATTTGAATTACAGAAAACTAATTCATTTATTTCGTTGCCGACCATTTTCCCGAATCCCTTTTCCCGAACGGTCATTTTTCCGAAGACCGTTTTCCCGAAAGGTCTTTTTTTCGAACGGCCATTTTACCGATTTTTAATTTCTGCAATATCATTGAACAATATTTACAATATTATGGTGTTGCAAAAATTACCATATTGTGATTCGCGTTTATTATACAGTATTGTAGTAATAACAATATCTTTTTAAATTGTAATTTAATAATTGTAATTATTACAAATAGTTATTACATTATAATTTTTTTTTAATTTGAATAAATGATTTTGTTGATGCATATTACAAGCTCAGACAAAATAAATTTGCATGAAAATACCTCTTTTCTGAATATAATCATAAAATCATTCATTACCCTAAATAATGGAGTAAAAAAAGGGAAAAAAAGATAACGAGCTAATCATTTCATAACCCGAGGTATGAAACGGTACGATTTTTATCCCACAAAGCCCGAAATTATCGCCATTGGCGAATTCGTTGCAAATAAGGGAGGCAGAGAAAGCTGATAAGTAAATCAGCATAACGACAGTTCCTTCCTTCTCGGCGAGCTCGCTCATTAAGCGAATTCTCGTTTTCCAGCTGCGAGCCGTTTTCGCTATCCCTCTTCTCCCCCCCCTTCCTCCCGCACCACCCCTCTTTCCGTTCCTTAATGGGGAAATAAGTTGTTACAAATCCCGGTATCAAAGGTAATTATCCCCGGGCCGCTCATCTACTATCTGGAAAAACACGATTTCGGCGCGGCATTAAAGCGTTTACACGGGCACCGAGGGCGTACTACAATCTGAAAATTGATTTTTTACGCTGAGAAAAGAATATTATAATTATTACAATATTGCGTAGTGAAAGAAAATCACTCGGACATATTGTAAAGTAATTTTTGCAACACTATATTGTGAATATTGTCAAGTGATATTGTAGTAATCAATATATTTTGTTGTGACAATTTCATGACATTTTTTTTTTTTACTATATATCTCGTACTTTTTACAATATCGTATTGTGATCCTTACTAATTTAAATTTTAAGAAATGGCATACAGTTTTTACAAAAACTACAGATGTAAAACAAAATTTGCTTAATGTATGTCAGTTTCTCGTATATAAAATGGGAA
The DNA here is from genome assembly GCA_030522825.1 of Platygaster orseoliae. Classification (NCBI taxonomy): domain Eukaryota; kingdom Metazoa; phylum Arthropoda; class Insecta; order Hymenoptera; family Platygastridae; genus Platygaster; species Platygaster orseoliae. The sequence goes on from JAPYZL010176431.1 coordinate 2,529, forward strand.
AAATAAGCATATTTATACAGGCTGATTCAACATAACCTTAGCACCTGAAAAATTTAGATTTCTTGCAAAATTTTAAGACAATGTTTCCTTTGCCACTTTTTACAAAACTCAAAATCAAAAAAATTATTCAAGTTTGAAATTTAAACAATAAATGCGCTTTTTCAACAAGTGGGAATGAAAACTATTCAAGTTTGAAATTTAAACAATAAATGCGCTTTTTCAACAAGTGGGAATGAAAACCACGGACCAAACTCTATTCAAATTTTCTTCATATTTTTCTGAGTCGAAAAGTCCTTTGCCACTTTTCGTAAAACTCAAAATCAAAAAATATATTCGAGTTTGAAATATGAGAAATCTGATTGGTTAGAATTTTCAAACTCGAATATCTTTTTTGATTTTGAGTTTTGCGAAAAGTGGCAAAGGACTTTTCGACCCAGAAAAATATGAAGAAAATTTGAATAGAGTTTGGTCCGTGGTTTTCATTCCCACTTGTTGAAAAAGCGCATTTATTGTTTAAATTTCAAACTTGAATATTGAGTTTTGTAAAAAGTGGCAAAGGAAATATTGTCTTAGAATTTTACAAGGAATTCAAATTTTTTGGGTGCTCAGGTCATGTTGAATCACCCTGTATAGTAATAGATGTCAGTGACTATAATTCATGACATAAGCCAAATGACAAAATAAGATACCATATTGGAAAAATTTAAAGTTTATGGTAAATTGGACTATATACAATTAATTTTCGCAATACATATTTTTACATGTAAAAAATTTTTTCTTTGTAAATGAAATATCATATTTTACAAGCTGAAAAACAAGATATAAAAATTATAATATTATATTACATGTTTCACTATACACAGATATTAGATTGTCCTAAATTAAACAATTTGGTTTTATTTTATTTACAATTTTCAAGGTTTTTTTCCCCGATTTTCTAAGCTTCTAAATATCAATTTCAATTTTCAAAACTAATACTCAGTTTTTTCAACTTTAATGAAATTTCCAAAAATATCCATGATTTACTGAATTAATCAACAGTTATTGAAATTCTACAACTTTTGTGAATTTCATTAAGTTAATAACAAACACACAATGAATTTTCAATGTTTTTCAATCTTATGAATTTTTCAATATTATCGACGATCTTTGTACAGTAAAATATTTTCTTACTTTCCAAAATTTCAGGAATATTACACAATTTTCGTATTTTATTGATCTATCGGAATTGTTAAAAATCTACAAAATTCATCATTGTTTACTGATAGTCTAAAATTTTTCGAATTCTGAAAGTTATCGATAATTTACAAAATTCTTCATGTTTTTTTACTTGTAAAAATATTCGAAATTTCGAGCATAATACGAGCTGGTTGGATTTTCCCAAATCTTAAAAAACTTTATCGTTTATTACCATTCTTTTTTTTTGAAAACTTAAAAACTTTTTCCAATATTGTATCTTATTTTGAATAACGATATTAGAATATATGTACAATATACAAGAATTACAATATTATACATATTGTAAAAAGTATGAGATGTATAGTAAAAAATGAAGTATCTAATGGAATTTTGACAACAAAATATATTTATGGCTACAATATCATTTGATAATATTTACAATATGGTGTTGCGAAAATTGCTATATAATCTTGCAAAAAGTACAAGTAATGAGTAATTCTAGTTTACTATACACTATTGTAAAAATTACAATATTTTTTTCTCAGTGTATGTGTAGCTCCTATTTTCTGAAAAAATAATTTTACTTCAATTAAAATAATCTAAGACGTTTTTGTGTTTTTTAATACTCAATTTTTGTAATCTTTAATAATTTCATTGAATTTTCATTCAATATTAATATTAAATTTTTATTATAAATTTTTTTAATATTTATATATATTTTATATTCATATATTATAAATTTTTATTATAAATTTTATCATAGATATTGCAATATTCCAATTTTATGAAAATTAATTATTCTTTAATAATTTTTTAATCTTAAAATAAAAAATCTAATTTACTTCAATTAAAATCATCTAAGGCATCTTTTTCCAGAAATGTATATAAATATGAAATAACACCTAAAATGACATAAATAAACAGTCGGAACAACTACTCGTTAATACGAAATTAACTACTCAAACAGTCATTCAAATTCACTGTTCCAAATTCGAAACGAGTTCCGCTCTGAAAAATATTTTTCTTTGTTGAAATGTAGGTGAAGAATTCGCTAATGTCGCCTTGATGGCAATTTGGAAGCGTTCTCCCAGGCATGAAAACGTAACTTTAACCCCGGGTGTCGTGTTTGCGAGACGCTGTCAGATTACACGTGACGTCGGCGTTGCGCCTGTTTCGTAAACGAGCGTTGTTGCCGCGGCTGACTCTGCAGCAACGTGCAACACGACCGAGAACACCGAGAAAGCGTAGATATGTCAACAGTAGGGATGGAAAATATCAATCGCGTCTCTTTCTAACTCACGAAAGCGACCGTTCAGCGAGAGAGATAGAGATCGATATTTCCCATCCCTACTCAACAGGGCTCCCCTCCTCTCTCCTGTCCGTTATTCTGTCTGTCGAAAACCGGGGCGCGACGTGTTTGCCCCGAAACCTGCAAATATAGCGCTGCAAACGTGGAATTAATGAATGGCTTCAATTAGACCGGCGGAAAACTCGATTAAAATACGTCCGCGGGAATTTCCCGGCTTTTATTGACGTTTCCCTTTATTGCCTCCGAAGGATTGGCATGCAGGTTGAGATGTTCATAAAGTTTACAACGTTGACAAATAACATGAACATATTTTTCCTACAATAAAAATTGAATCTTATTTTAAGATGCAACAGAATCAAGGCACGTCTTGAAATTCAAATGTTATCTTAAATTTAGTCCATTTTCACACTTATTTTAAAGCAGGCAAGTCTTAAATTAAGAAGATTCTACATGATTTGAGTAAATTATTCTTGATTCAAGACATATCTTGATTTAAGACTTGTTCACTTGAAAATAAATTTGAACGTGTATTAAATGTCAGTTATTATTCGAATTTCAAGTCATGTTTTAATTTTTTCGCATCTTGAAATAAGATTGGTTTTTTCGAGTGTGGAACTATTAGTTTTCTTCGTATTTTTCCTAAAAAGTTATTTTACAGATTTTTGCCGTCCAAGAGTTGTATCTTACTTCAAGATGCAACAAAATCAAGGCACGTCTTGGAATTCAAATGTTATCTTAAATTTAGTCCATTTTCACACTTATTTTTAAAGCAGGCAAGTCTTAAATTAAGAAGATTCGACATGATTTGAGTAAATTATTCTTAATTCAAGACATATCTCGATTTAAGACTTGCTTGAAAATAAATTTGAAAATGGACTGAATTTAAGATACTTTTTTAATTTCAAGTCGTCCCTTAATTTTGTTGCATCTTAAAATAAGATTGACTTTTTAGAGTGTTACAAAATTAAGGGACGACTTGAATTAAAATAATATCTTGAATTTAGACCATTTTTTAATTTATTTTCAAGCAAGTAAGTTTTAAATCAAGAGGATATGTTTTGAGTCAAGAATGAATCCCTCCAAATACGTTGAATTTTCTTAATTTAAGACTTAATTTAAGATAATATTTGAATTTAAATTCGTAGTATCTTAAAATTAGATTCAATTTTTAAAATGTAGAGGCTTCATCGGATTTGTTTTTTTTTTTAAGTTTTACATTATTTATGGTAAATCTAAGAAAAAAATTTTCGTGTGATTTGTCAACGTTGTAAACTTTATGGACATGTAGTTGGGTTGCTAATTTGTAAAATGAAAATTAAAAGTCTACCGTGAATATTTTTATTTGGAATGGCATTTGTTAATCATTTCCACCATTTATTGTATAATTAAATCGTTGAAACTATACAATTTGGCTGTTAATTGTCATTTTATATAATTTTCCAGGCATCATGCTTATTTTACAAAATCCACAATATTTTTTAATTTATACACTCTATCGATTTTACTATACATTACTGTAATGAGTAAAATAACTATTACAAATTTTGTAATAATATTCTAAAAACTGCTATACATCTGGCAAAAAGTGCAATATTTTTTTCTCAGTTTAACTGTTAAATAAAATCGTTCTTACACATACAAACAATGTGAGTAAATTAATAAAAAAACGTAAGGCATTGGCTCAATCAAAATTCATAAAATAAAGTTTTTTTATATAAATAATTGCTATGGTAGAGTTACCACTAATTTTTATGAAAAAATCAAAAATCGCAGAAATAGTTGCATTTACGATACACAAAAGAACACATCACAGCTAGTGATACAACTCAGCGTTCAGTCGGACAGTAGAATGCACGTATAACAGAAAAATTTTCATATTTTGGCAAACATTAAAGCGCGAATTTAAAAGTAAAAATATACATTAAGTTCGACTCTTTCAAGTTCTCCCCCCTCCACAAACAACAATCCCGAGCTGCGTCGAAACTTTTTTTTTCACTTTCCCATCGGTTTTCACTTTTTTTTCTTCTTCCCATATTACGCTTTCAATTACGCCCAAGTTCGACGAGGGGAAACAGGGGTTGGGAGGAAGAGGGGGGAGGGGAAAGAGGGGGATTGCAGTAATCTTCCCTGCGGAATGTATGCAAAGTAATGGGAGCCCGTTCAGTGGAATCAATAAATATAGAGAGGGATATTAGGTTAAGCTCGTTATCCGTGTATGCGTGCATGAATTATGAAACTGTTAATTGCCGAAACTAGCGATTATTCCTGAAATAAATTTTTAGGAAAAATCTGCGTCGATATTATTTTCATGAAAATTTATGGAAAAAACAATATGGTAGTCACAACCTCATTTGTGGTTATTGCAACAACATGAAAAGTTACTGCAATTTTTGTTAAGCTTGTAGTAACTTTTAATGTGGTTGCACCTACTATTTATGAGGTTGTGATAACCGTATTGTTTTTTCCGTGTAGCTTTAGAAGATTTTTATTGAATTTCAAATTTGTATAATTTCAAGTTGTATAAATAATGAGGAAATATGAAAAATACTAAGAGTATTTGATAAACACAAAAATCGAGTTGCATTATATGAAAAATGTTAGATTCTGACAAAAAAAATGGTAAAGTTAAAAAAGATAAGAAATAATAAGATCCTCAAAAATAAATTTCTTAAGTGTTTCAGAAGTTTCTGAAATTTCCGTAATTTATGTTAGTAATACAATTTTGTAGTATTTTTAGGTATTTTCATAAATTTCTTGGAATTATTTATTTAATAGATTTCTAGAACAACGTTTTCGAATCTTCAGTATTTTTAGAAATTTATAATTTTTTGTGGATTGGTATATAGAATTTCAGAATTCGATGCTCTAAAATTTTAATTTCAATCGATTTCTAGTATTTTGAAAGATCTCTCAGAAAATTAGATTTTCGCAAATTTTGAATATCTTATAGATTTTTTATATTTTCGTAATTTTGAAAAAATTTGTTATCTTTTGGTGTGTTTTATAGTATTTCTATAGATTTGTATTTACAATTTTAAAAAATTTAAATGCTTCAGAATTTCAAGTTTATAGATTGTGAGTATTTTTTCAGATTTTTCAGAAAACAGCTTTTTATATTATTTTTATGAATTTCGGTATTTTTATGAATTTCTGTCTAAATTTCTAGAATTCGATGCTCCAGAATTCAAAGTTTTTTTAGATTTTCATTATTTTTGTAAATTCTATTTTTCTCTACGTTATCCAAGCCAAAAATTAATAATTCTTATAATTCTGAATAAAATTGATAATTCTGAATTCTATTTCATCTCAAAAAATAATAGATAACTATATATTACGTCCTCTGAATTCAGGAAGTATATTTTTTATCATTTTCTTCTATTTTCATTTTTTTTTTTTTTTTTTTTTTTTTTGAATATCATTATTATTAAGTTTTTATTTTGTTATTGCCTGCATTTTCATTAATTTCAAGTTGAATATCCCTATTTTTTTTCAATTTTTACATGAAATAAAAACCAGTTGTAACTTTAAAATTAATTAATTCTCCAAAAATACGCATCATCGATTTAAAAATTTCAGTTTTCATAAAATCGTTAAAAATTTTGGACTATTTATAAAATTTATCAATGTTCTACAAAAATCTAGATTTTTATCAAAACCTTCAAATTTCCGATTATTGTTTACAATAAAACATCATTTAATTTTTCGTTCACATATTCAAAAATCTACAAATTCTTCAAATCGCAAAAAATTATGAATGAATTCCAAAAGTTATCTATTTAATTTTAAAATTTTCGTAATTCTTTAACTGTGGCGTAGCAAGACATTTCGGCGCCCGGGGCGCGATGGAGAAAATCTCCCCCCCCCCCCTCCCCCGAATGAGATTATCTTTAAGAAAAATCGATGACAATCCTTTTGGATAATGGTTTTGACATTAAAAAATGTCTTAGAATTCTAAATAAACCCGTTGGAGAGTCTTCGAAGATAAAATAAGATACTTCGATAAGTGTCTTGGAAATTTAAAATATCTTGAAAATTTTTAAAAAACATTTTAAAAAGTATCTTAGACACTTGACAGTGTATTAGAGAAAAAAGATACTTTTCAAGGACTCTAAATTCAAAATAAGACTTCATGGATTGTCTTCAAATTTTTTATAGATCACTTCCAGTAGTGTCTTAGATGTTCAAAAGTGTCTCCGAATTAAAAAAAAAACACCTTGAATAGTGTCTTGAACATTTAAAAGTGTTTGGAAATTCCGAATGAGGCGCTTCTGAGTGTCTTAGAACTTCGAGTAAGACATTTTGTAAAGTGTCTTAGAAATATCTGAATATCTTTGGATTTTCAAAGACACTTTGAAAAGTGTCTTACAATTCCAGAAAAGATACTGCATAAGATCTTTGAATTTTAATAAGACACTTCAAGAAGTGTCTACAAATTTCTAATAAATCACTTTAAAAATTAGTGTGTCAGACGTTTGAAAGTGTTTTAGAATTTTCTCAAAACACCTTCAAAATGTTTTGAACATTACAAAACGTCTCATAATTCTGTATAAAGAACATAAAAGTGTTTTAGAATTTCTAATGAGACACTTCAAGAATTGTGTTGACATTTGATAGTGTCTTAGAATCCTAGATAAAACACTTTAAAGTGTCTTAGCATTTCGAACAAGACACTTTCGAGTGTCTTAGAGTTTCAAATAAGGCATTTCTGAATATCTTGAAACTTCGAAAAAGACAGTTAGAGAAGTGTCTTATACACTTGACTATTTCTGAGAATTCCGGCGGAAAAGGTATTTTGAAAGGTCTTTAAATTTCAAAATAGACACTTCAAGGATCGTCTTAAATTGTTGAATTTATAACGCAAAGAACTGACTTAGACGTTTAAAAGTGTCTTAGAATTTAAAAAAACACCTTGAATAATGTCTTGGACATTTAAAAGTGTTTTGAAGTTCCGAATAAGACACATTAGAGTGTCTTATAATTTCAAATAAGAGACTTTACGAAGTATCTCAGGGATTCGAGAGTGTCTTAAAATTCCGAATGAGACGCTTCTGAGTGTCTTAGAACTTCGAGTAAGACATTTTGTAAAGTGTCTGATAAATGACTGAATATCTTTGGATTTTCAAAGACACTTTGAAAAGTGTCTTACGATTCCAGGAAAGATACTTGAGAACGTATTTGAATTGTAATAAGACACTTCAAGAAGTGTCTAAAAAATTCGTTATTTATGCATATTTTTTATTATGCATATTTAAAAAAATAAATAAATCGTATTATGCGTATTTCAAATTTTATAAAATGACTGAATTCTCGCGCCGTTTCCCCAAGAGGTTTATACCTATTATTTTCGCGAGTCGGAATGTCATTTCAGGATAAAAAGTAATGCCTTGGTCCCTATCGGATGAGGGGTAGGGGTAGGAGAAGGGGAAGGGGGACGATATTAAAAACAGAGGGCATTCGTGAATAACAATGCGCGAGCGCCGTAATTAAATTTAGGAGGGTAGATAAGGAGGAACGAACGCTGAAAACACTCGCCTAGAAGGTTGTTTCGTTAATTAGATAGTCGCCCGAATAATCGCAAAATTTATTCGAGTGAAAGGATTGGTCAAAAAAGAGTAAGAATGTTAGGAATTGGACTTGAAATTTTGATTTGTTTTATTTATTTTTGAAAATTTGAGGAATACAAAATAGTTATTGTACATATCAGCAGAATTTACTTGTGAATATTTTTTGGAATAGTATGAATTTGAAAAAAGTTTTTGAATATATGACAGGATTTCAAATTTGTGAGATTTTTAAAAGTCCCAGATTTTTTTTGGGTATTTAAAATTAACTATTGATTATATTAAAAATATGACGGTTTTTGTAGTTGAATGGATTTTTTTAAAATTTGTTTACAATCTGCAGAATTTATCAATGTTTTTTAGGATCTTTAAATTTAAAAATTTTTATTTGTTTTTAAATATTTAAAGTATATAAAACAGTTATTGTACAAATCAGGAGAATCTACTTGTGAACATTTTTCGAAATTCTACAAATTTAAAAAAAAATTTGGATTTATGACAGTCTTTGAAATTTTTGAGATTTTTTAAATCCCCAGATTTTTTTTGGATATTTAAAATTATTAACGAGTTTTGTACGATAGGACATTTTTAAACTATTTATTATTCTAGAAATATTATAATTTTTTGTAGTTCAATGCATTTTTTTTAATTTTTTAAAATCTACAGAATTTATTGATGTTTCGTAGTATTTCGAAACGTCTAAATTTTTATTGAATGTCCAGAATTATCGACAAACTTCGTACTAGGAAAAATTTTTGTATTTTTCATAATTTAATGGATATAACACAGTTTCTGTAATAAAACAGAATTTTATAAATTATCCACAATCTACCCAATTTATCGATATTTTTCACAAATTTTAAGAATTTTCGGAATAATTAAAAATCTTTAATATTTCTGTGATTGTTTGAGAATTTTTCAAATTATCGACAATTCTTGTGCGATAAAACATTTTCTAACTTTTGTAAATTTGATAGAAATTATAGTTTCTATAGTTTGAAGAGTTTTTTTGAAGTTACTTCGATTTTTCACAAATAATTAATAATCTTTGAAAAGTTTAAATTTTTTGTATAGTACTTTCAAATTATTAAAATTTCTTGATTCCCATTGGTATTTTTAAAATTATTTACCATCTCTGCACAATACACCATTTTTCATTTTCAAAAAATTTTCCACTATGTACAAAATTTATAAAGATTCTCTGAAATCCGAAAAATTTTCAATTTTTATGTATCCTCAACATTTTTTTATTTTTATAAATTTGAAAATATCACCCAGTTTCTGTAGTTTTACAGAATTTGTTAGTCTTTTGCAATATATGAAATTTTTCTTTGGGAACCCAGAAAATTTTGAATTATTCGAAATATTTAAGATTCCCAGCATTTTCTAAATTTTTTAATTTCTAGATTTTTAAACTAAAATTTTCTTGTATTGTCCATATATATTTTATTTCATTTCTAAATTTTTTTTTTTAATCAACATTTCTTACAATTATTCAGAATTTAGAAATAACTTTCGATATTCTACAAAATTTTTCAGATCCTTCAATTTTTCGAAGTTTTGAAGACTTGTTGATTTTTATTAAAATCTCTATAGTTATCTATGATTTTTGTACTGATAAATATTTCTTGATTTTTTGAAAATTCAAAGACCTCAACACTGTTTCTTTAGTTTAACAGAATTTTGAAAAATTTACACAGATTAGGGAATTTATCAACATTTTTCAAGACTCCTCAAATTTATAGGAAATCGTAAAATTATTGACAACCTTCAAAATTTTCCATGATATTCATTGAATAAAATTTTTTTTTCGAACCTTCAATTTTTCAAAGTTTCTAAAACTTGTTACTTTTTATTGAAAACTATTATTAACTAAAGTGAAAAATACAACATGTTTAGTATTTTTTACTATACATCAATTCATGATTGCGATATTTGACGTTTTACTATACTGCATGGTAAAAATAAATATATTCATCGTTAAAAATGTACTATAATATACGAACAATTAAAATAATATAATAGATTTTCCCAGAATATAGTAATTTTTCAAATATTTATTTCATTGATTTATATTATTTATTTCTTTGTAAATAAAATTTATCTATAAATATATATTATATTTAAATTAGAAATAACAAATAATATTTGTTTATTACTTAAAAAATATTAAATATATAATAAATTAAGTAAATACAAATCTTTATATAAATAATATAAATGTTATATAAGGAATTGAATTTCTTTATAAATATAAATTATTTATTCATACATAAATCATTCAAATATATGTATATAATTAAAAATCATACACAAATTTCTAGTGTTTTTTTTCAATGTAACAAATGAATCGGCTGATTAATTTCTCGAAATTAGCGCCCGTTGGTTTCTCGGAAAACAAAAGCCGCGTTTTCGTTTTTTGTTTGTTTGTATTTTCCCCCTCCCCTCTTTCCTTTTTCAGAGGGTATACTTTGCGGGCTGCAGTAATTCTTGGAGTTTGCAGGAATGGCCGGGGCAAAAGCGCATTTGCATGGAAAGAGAATAGCTCGGTCCGGAGCGCTTTACAGCTCGTTATTGCCACTCGCATTTCTCGCGGGCTCTTTGTGTATTTACACTTCCTATTCGTCTCCTCGCGCTGACACGCAACGCGGCTCGACCTAATTACAATTACGAGTCATCGCCAACTTGCGACCTTCGCCAACACCAAAGTCATCCTCGTTTCCGACTGTCATTTACTCTTGAATATTCGTAATGAACTTATATAGCTTTATTTTTCATGTTGAGAAATTTGTTGGCAATTTTTAGAATTTAAAACAAAAAATTTGACATAAAAATAGGTGATATAATAAATAATAAATAATAAATAATATATTATATATTATATAATAGGTAAAAAATAAATTTTTCTATTATTTTATTTTATATTATTTAAACTAAACTTGGAATAAAAACGATTCAAGCATCAATCACGTTTTGTAAAAAAGAAACCAGAATCATGACGGATCATAAATCATTGTCATTTCTTTAGAAAGTGAAGAAGAAGGGAAGAAAAAGATTGCTTGATTCGGGAACGAGAAATACACTCACACTTAGCTTCCTAAAATGTTGGTTGCGTGGATATAGCGTGGGAACCGAAAAAGGGCCATGAAATACGGGCAGCCCGCATTTCTAATGGCCCGAATGTCGCTTTACACATCGCGCTGTATAATTTTACGAATCAATTTCCCATAAATTATGAAAACCCTCGCTCTCTACGTATGGTTTATTTGAAACTTTGCGCGGTTTCATTGACGCGCCCGTATCGATTCGTGCGTTTTATTTATACCCATGCTGAATACGTTTACCTCCGAGTGAATAAACTCGATATTTTTTCGCCTTACATTGAGACAAAAAATCTAGTAATTTGTATTATGTGTATTGGAAAAATCACTATATTCTAGGGAAAATATTATTTCTATTTTAAACGTCAAAGTTGATATAAAGTTGAAAATTTTCAATAAACAATGTCCCTTTTTCTTTATCTTTTTGATTTGAGTGAGTTGATTTGATTATGGCGCTTTTGTATTAAACAGTGAAATCAACATTTCCTCGACTTTAACAGAATTTGTTAAGAAGAATCATGGACTACGGTTGTTTGTATAAAGAAATCGTTAGTTGCAGAAATATTGAATGTTTCAAAAATAGTTACGGACTCTCTTTAATATGTGAGTAAATTTAAGAAGAGATTTTTATGTACTGGATTTTTGAGGTATATTTATTGTTATATATGGATTTGTTATTTTAGAATGTCACATAAGAAAATCCTGATGAGGACCTAGATATAAGGGTCGAAATATTGATCATTAAAAAAGAAACGTAACAAGGAAAATTAGCTCTGTGTGATAATTTACTGACTTTTTTAACAAATAGTAAAAAACACTAAACATATTGTATTTTTTACAGAAATTAAAACAGTTTTTAAGAAAAACGAAAAAACTTTGAAAACTTCAATGTTCCGAAAAATAGTTTTACTTCCAGAACCAGTTTTTTTATTTTTTGTATTTCTACGGTTTGTAATTTCAGGCACGTAAAAGCTTTATGATCCTAACAGTATAAATCCACACTGATAGTTGTAACAAAGTGCGAGTAATGACGAGAATAAATCGTTTTCGCAGGCTTTGGCAAGTTCCGAGTGGAGCAAAGCTTATACTGCAGTTTCACAAACGATAATTAATTAATCGTTAGCACTCGGCCGCTGAAATATTAAACGCGTGGTTTTGCAATAAAAAGATCAGAAAATTGAACCAAAAAACAAGTGATTTTTCGGGTGAATAGTTTTTGTGACTCAAGATATATGTGCTGAGAGAAAAATCTAGTACTTTTTACGAAAAAATATAGTAAATTTTACTATATAGAGTATTTCTTGCAACTTACAGAATCCAGGAATAATTTATGATATTCTAAAAAATTCTTCGGAACCTTCAATTTTTCAAAGTTTTGAAAACTCGTAGATTTTTGTTGAGGTTTCTAAAATTGTCGATGATTTTTGTTAGGAAAAACATATTTAGATTTTTTGAAAATTCAGAGACTCAATACAGTTTCTGTATTTTAACGGAATTCGTCCACATTTTTTGAGATTTTACGAATTTATAAGAAATCGTCGAACTATTGACAACCTTCAAAATTTTCTATGATGTTCATTGAATTAAAACTTATTTATTAAATGAAATATTGAAATGAAAATTAAAATATAACGCGAGAATTTTTTATATTTTTTAATGTACGATAGTAGTAATAATTAATGTAATAATAATTTTAAAAAATTTGTAATATTCTTATAAATTGAAACAGCTTGGATTGTTTATATTCTCTCTCACAGTTTAAAAATGTTTTTGAAATTCGATATCATTTTATGCAGTGCAATTTATTATCATAAATAACCAAAACACACGAAAGTTTTATTATCTACCAAATATTCAAAAATCTTTAAAAGTACGATAAACTTGTGGAACTTAGAAATTCATAGATAAACTAATAAATCTAAAAATTAAGAGAAAATACAACGAAATGTCATGAATATCAAAAAATAAAAAAATTATCCATCAGTGTTTTCAAATTCTTGAAAATCTGTTCAAGTGATTAAAACACTTCAATAAAAAATTAAATTGTACAAAATGAAAAACGTGCAATTTTCAGTAAACACACAAATCAATTTTTCATCGCATTTTTAATAACTTTAATATAACTAAAATATTATCATAATATTATCATTATGAATAAATAAATAAAAAATAATTAATTATATAATCAAAAATTTATCAATTAAGAAAATTGATAATAATTATTATAATATCATTGAATTTGAATTAGATTAATTGAATAATAGTAATAATATTATCATATATTTTATATTTATTATTGTAAACTTTAATATTACGTGAACTAAAAATAATAAAAATAATATTGAAAATTCATCATTTGGTATCAAAATAATGTTTCCGACATTCCCCAAAAATTTGAATTTAAATTTTTAAAATAAAATAAATTTGAATTTATAAGTTTTTTAATTGAAGTTTCTAAATTTGAATTTTTAAGTTTTTACATTTAAATTTTTTAATTTTTAAATTTGATTTTCTAAATTGAAACTTTCAAGTTTTTAAATTAAAATGTATATTGAATTTTGAATATAATAGATTTTATATATTTTATATAATAAATAAATTTTGAATTGAATATTGAAAATTCATCATTTGGTATCAAAATAATGTTTCCGACACCTTCCCAAAATTTGAATGTGAATTTTTAAAATAAAATAAATTTGAATTTTTCAGTTTCAAAATTGACGTTTCTAAATTTAAATTTTCAAGTTTTTAAATTAAAATTTTTTTTTTTTTTATAAATTGAATTTTTTTAATAAATAAAATAAAATGAAAAAAAAAATGAAAAACGTGCGATTTTCAGTAAACACACAAATTTATCTTTCATTGCATTTTCACCTTAATATTACGTGAACTGAAAACAATATTGAAAATTCATCATCCGATATCAAAATAATGTTTCCGACACCTCCCAAAACTTTTGAAAAAATTTCCCATTACGTCACTGGCTTGAGAATCTGTCAAACTCCCATTTCCCAACACGGCAAAATCGCTCGATGAATCCGATAAGAAAACGGGGCAGTTTGAGCGAGTATTTTTCGATGATGCCACCAGTTTTACTCCCATAAATATCGACTAAGCGATAATTGTAAACTCGCAGAAATATCCAGATATTCGTGCGCGAAACTCAAGAATCTTTTCTCGCGAAAATTCCCTGAACTTGGAAAATATTTTCATCCTAAAAAGAAAAATTAAATTAATCCAAAGTGCAGACCCCTCCACTCCCCCTCCTCCTTTAATTCGATGAAATGTTGACATTTTTGAAAATTGAGTCATAAAAATAGGAATGAAAAAATGAAATTAAGTGGAAATTATCAAAAATGTAGAGGACTTGGCAAATGGCAATATTTTACAATCGTCATCCTCGGCTTCGCCTGGGACATAAACTTTTCTTTCCATTCAAATTTGAAATGAAAAATGATGAACTGGGAAGATTGTAAAATACTGGAAAATTATGTTTAAAATGAATTCATGTAATTAGTAAAATAAATTAAATGAAATATATTAAATTAATACATTAATTTATTATTCTAATATAATAATAAGTAAATGATTAAATTAATAGTAAAATGAATTAAAATGTAATAAATTAATTTAGTAAAATAATTAATAAATAAATTAAAAATTGGTGTTTCAGGGACGAAACCGGTACCGTCGTTGTGCGAATTAGCTTCGAGATGCGTGGCGTCGCACATTCCGTTCGAGCTCGTGGAGCACGTTTACCCGCCGGTGCCGGAACAGCTCCAGCTGCGGATAGCATTTTGGAGCTTCCCGGACAACGAGGAGGACATTCGGCTCTATTCCTGCCTGGCCAATGGAAGCGCCGAAGAGTTTCAGCGGGGCGACAGCCTCTTTCGCTACAAAGGCGTCCGAGATCCTCTTCAAATCGGTGAGATTCCGCATTGAGAAAAACAAATCTAGTTTTTTTTTTACTATAAATATTAGAAAACTTAGTGTATTCTGGGAAAATCTAGTATATTATTTTAATTTTGTATACGTATTATAGTAAATTTAGGAAAAAATATATTTATTTTTACCATGCAGTAGAGTAAAACGTCAAAGTTGCTGAAAAAAATAGAAAAAAATAACGATAAATTACACCGAATCTCCAGGATATTTCCAAAAGAAAATAAATTCGCCGAATACCTCGGATTTGACAATAATTTTCACAAGAGTTAATAAATGGGACGAAATCGAAGGATATTGGGGTTGGGAATTGATGACGCTGTTCTGGATTTTGCAACGTCAACTTAAAGTCATCTGTACAGATAACGGAAGAATGGATATGGGAAATAATGTGCTCCGGGGTCGGGAAAAGGTCCGTTTTCTGCGCCAGATAAAGGACAATATATATATCTATAGACAGATAATGGGAGAAGGATTCGCGCGCGATATTGAAGTGGGATGATAATAAAATAGCGCTGGCCACAACAAGGCTCGTTGTACCAAAGTACTCTCCATCTTTTCCCGGGCCAATTTTTTCCCTTTTCTTCCCCATTTCACACTTTTTTCCCATATTTCAGGGAAAAGGTTTTTAAAATTGCACTGGGAGAAATATCTAGTACTTTTTACTGAAAAATATAGTAATGGGGGATCGAGATGAAATATTGTAAATTTATAATATTTGTTTTTATTATTACATTATATTTACAGTATTTTGTATATATATATATATATTTATTATGTTTATATTATTTTGCTGTTTGAAGGCTTTCATTTGAGCGCGACTGTAAATGTGACGGTGGCGCCGGGTCACGTGGTGAGTAGTTCGAGCGGTGCGAGGTCCCAATTCAACGTCGCGGTGACCTTTGACCGAAGACGAATAACCTCCTGCAACTGCACCTGCTCCTCGACAGCCTATTGGTGCTCCCACGTCGTCGCAGTATGCCTCCACAGGATACACATGGTAAGCAAAAATATGACATATGTGTCATATTTTTTTTATTTAACGCGTTCCTCAAGTTGTAAACAGTGCTATCCATTTTTAGATACATTTCTGTGTCACGAATAGCTATTTTTACATCTGAATGCTCAAGTATGACGTTTTGCGCCGAGATATACATGTAGCTTTTTATATCGAAACCATCAATAAAGCGAGTTGTCACGTGACCTGTGCGGGCGTTTTACACGTTGCCCAACACAATGTGAAATTTTTGTATTGCCGTGCATGAGGTGAAAAACTCGCTGGTGATGGTTGGGGTATAAAAACATTTTTTCGTTACCGAGTTTTATCGATAATATAAATATTTTTGCAGCCAACGCAGGTGTGCTTGAGGGCGCCAGTGAGCGAGTCACTCTCGCGCCTGCACCGCGAGCAATTACAGAAGTTCGCGCAGTACCTCATAAGCGAGCTGCCCCAGCAAATATTGCCAACGGCCCAGCGACTCCTGGACGAGCTTTTGTCAGCCCAGCCAAGCGCCATCAACACCTACTGCGGGGCCCCGGACCCAACCGCCGGGGCCTCGGCCCACGACCAGACCTCGTGGTACTTGGACGAAAAGACCCTTCACGGCAACATCAAGAAGATACTCATCAAGTTTTGTGTCCCGTCGCCCATAGTTTTCAGGTAAAATTAAATTAGAGATAATTAAAATTAAATTAAAATTAAATTAAATATGATAAATAAAAAAAAAATGAAATTTTATTGCATGAGTTGCTTTAACAGAAGCTTTGGTTCTCATAGCCCAAGTTTTGGTTGTAGTAGCCATTTCTCTCCGTGTAAGAATTTTATTATATATATAATTAATGAACTTTTGCCGCAGCGACGTCAATTACTTGAGCACAACAGCGCCGCCAGCCGCGGCGGAATGGGCCTCACTCTTAAGGCCCTTGCGGGGCCGCGAGCCAGAGGGCATGTGGAACCTCTTGTCGATCGTGCGCGAGATGTTCAAACGAACGGACCGCAACGCGATACCGCTTCTCGAGATCATCACCGAGGAGTGCATGTCGTGCGACCAGATCCTCGTTTGGTGGTTCAACACCAAGGTCGCGCTCTTGAACGGGGCCGGCCACGGCGGCGGCAAACACGGCAACATGAACAGCAACGTCCACGCCTCTCAGCACGCGTGCTCCTCGCTTTCCGACGAGATCGTCGTACTCTGGAGGCTCGCCGCACTCAACCCCGGACTCTCACCTTCAGAACGCGACATGCTGAATGGTCAGTTTACTGCCTGGCACATGAAAATCATCGACAAAGTAAGTTTTTCGTGAATTTTATGGATAAAAATATGTTTATTTGTAATATATCCAGTATAGATATATAATATACATGAAAATACGCCCGAATACTTACGAATGTACCCGAATACGCCCCAACACTTCTGAACATACCCGAATACTTCCGAACACTTCCGAACCTACCCGAATACTTCCGAACACTTCCGAATGCATAATTCCAGCATTAGTTGATGATATTCAAATAGTTTTAAGTAAATTGAATTAAATATAATTGATGGGAGTAGTTTTTGAGATAAAATTTGTCACTGACGTAAGTTTTTTTTGTACTTTTATATATAAACTGACGGGTTTTGTTGAAAAGGTGGCGAAAAGTCGTGGAAATCCGGTATCGCACAATTGCCACAATAAAAATAACGGGGGCGGGCAGAAGGACTACCTGAAAACGGATTTGGAGGTTTTCACTGGGTTCAAGCCGGCCCTTGAGGCGTGCTATTTGGACTGGGAAGAGTACACGTTGCCCGGCATCACCTACACCGCCGAAAGCAATCCCATGTATCACTGTCCGTTCACGTGTTTTCGCCATACAGGCGACTCTCGAACCGAAGTCAACCAAGTGCGTTAATTCTTTTTTTTTTTTCAAGTTCTTTTTTTTAACGATCGCTGGGTTTCTCGAATAATTGGAATTTTACGGGTGGGATGAAAATTCGAGTCTTTTTAGGTAATCGAAAATGTCGAGAAGAAATTTGTGAAGTTTTTTTTAGTCCAGTGACTTAAGACTTAAGACTTAACACACAAGACTTAACACTTAAGACTTATGACTTAACACGTAAGACTTAAAACTTAACACTTAAAACTTAAGACTTAACACTTAAGTCTTAAGTGTTACATCTTAATTGTTAAGCCTTAAGTGTTAAGCATTAAGTCTTAAGTGTTAAGCCTTATGTCTTAAGTGTTAAGCCTTATGTCTTAAGTCTTAAGTCTTAAGGTAGTTATACATTATATTATAATTATAAAATAAAATTATGACTGTAACAATTCCATGAATTGACATTTACAGGTGAACTCGAGTTCAGCGGTGTTGAATTGCCAACAGCCGGCGTCGCATAATCACAGAAGGCCCCGTAGCTTGGGCTTGGTGGAGTTCAGCTACATGGACAGAAGGCGCCTGAACCCCCGCGAGTTCCCGGGCCTGTGCTCGCGCGGGGCGGCCAATGATGGGAACCGCAGCAGCGACAGCTCCGAAGGCTTTTGTGAGAACGACGCCGACATGTCAGATATGCCTCAGGATTCGGTCGAGCTCGTGCGCCGCGTATGCAACCCGATCAACAGTTGCGCTGATACCGATTCTCAAGTACGTTTTTCTTCGAGTGAATATATACATAATAAAAATATATATAATGTAATATAATTAATAATACATATAATGAAAAATTATATAATATATATAATAAAAAATTATGTATATAATTAAAAAAATATATATAATGAAAAATTATGTTTTAATTAATAATAATAATCCGATAAATAATAATTTAATTAATATATTATATATAATGAAAAATTATGTTTAATGGAAAATTACAAAATTTTGAAAATAAAATTAAAGTTCTAATACACTTATTACATGTTACATGTGATTTTTGTAATAATAATTTATTTAAATATGTTTGTTATTTGATAAGTAAGTCTTATTATTATTAAAAATTAACTTTTATTTCAACTCATGATTGAAATTTAAAGTTATTAGACACTATATAATATTTGTTAAATATCAACAATTATATACTAATTTGATTACTAGAGTTAATAAAACTATTTTTTTCATTTCTTCGTTTATTTTTAAACGTTTGGAACTTGTCAATTGAACAATATACGAAAATGGCGAAAATGGGAAAAAATCACAGAAATTTAAACACTGTTAAAAAAATATTGGAGAAGTGGGAAAAATACCAAAAGTAGTAGAAATCTATGAAAGTGGAAAAAATATATAATGTATATGTAATATGAAAAAAGAGTGAGAAAAATGTATGAAATTATAATGGAATAATCAAATTTGCTGAAATATTCAAAATAACTGAAATTTTCGTAGTAAAATTGCTGGAGTTGTCGAAACATCTATATTTTCATCATTTCTAAATTTTAATATTCTTATTGAATTTTTGTAAATTTTTAGAACGCTTTAAATTTACACATATCTTAAAATTTTTCAATCCCAAGAATGTTTAAACTATTAATAATTTATGAATTATTCGAAAGTCTTATCGTTTGAAAAATATTT
The DNA here is from genome assembly GCA_030522825.1 of Platygaster orseoliae. Classification (NCBI taxonomy): domain Eukaryota; kingdom Metazoa; phylum Arthropoda; class Insecta; order Hymenoptera; family Platygastridae; genus Platygaster; species Platygaster orseoliae. Next base: position 22,170 of record JAPYZL010176431.1, read on the forward strand.
TAAATGTGACGAAATTTCTGAATTTCATAGTAATTATTGAAGATTATGAATGGTATTAACGCAGTGAACGAGAATTTGAAACTGATAATTCAAGAAAAAATTTTTGTAGCTACCTTACGAGCAGGAGCGTACTAACTGATTTCAATAAAAATGAGTCATTTTTTAGAATATTGAAATTCTTGCAATCTCCAAAATTTTTAAATTACTGACAATTTTTCGAACTTCCCTTATCAGTCACATTTCTACAATTCTGAGAATTGCTGGAATATTTAAATTTCACGAAATTGAGCGAATTTTCAGAATGTCAGTCTTCTTGAAAATTTCAAAATTATCATAATTCACAGTGCTCCTAGAGTGAGAAAAATTTATGAAATAATAGTAGAACAACAAAATCTGCTAAAATGTTCCAAATAACGTAATTTTTGAAATTACCAAGTTCTAAAAAACATCTAAATCACCAAATTTTTCAAGCTATGTCCATTTACAATTTTTTAAATATTTTTTTCCCATGCATCCGTAAAAAAGGCCACTTTATTTCTATGGAATGCAGGAACAAAAGCCCCTTTTGGGGTACTCGGAAATCAGCGGGAAATATCAACAAAAACCCTAGGAAACATTCATAAATCCCGGATCAGGCAACTTTCTTCCCTGTGATCCGGGATTTATGAATATTTCCCTAGGGTTTTATTGATAACTCCTGCTGATTTCCAAGTACTCCAAAAAGAGCTCCCTTGTAGCATAAATATCTATTCCTGTTTTCCAATTTCGTAAATTCATATCATTCCCCAATTCACTGAACTTTAAATTTTGTGTTGAGATTTTTCATCAATTTTTGAATAATTTCGAACATTTTTTTTTTATTCGAATGAACAGGAAGGCGGTGGCAGCGAAACGTCCTCCAGCAACATCAGCCTTAAGCACGCTCAAGACTCGGACAAGCACCGCTCAAACGCCTCATCCGAGAGCCACAGTGATAGTAGCGATAGTAGCAATAACCATAAGGTAGGCATGGTAAAAATATCCGTAACTACTATCATTTGTCAGTAAGAACAAATATCACTAAGTATCAGTAAGGTTTTGGTGTTACTGATAGTAATATTTAATTAAAAAAATAATTATTATAATTATTAATATAATAAAAATACATTTTTTTTAAAGACACGTAAATATTGAATTAAACCAGTTTTAAGTGAAATAGTAACGTGTATAATAAAATTAAAAAATAGACATCAAAAAAAGCTTCAGTAAAAAATGTAACTTTTCATATTTTTTGTACTTCATATTACTCTATTCACATTCATTTATTTTTCTTTTATTCCCAATGCACATTTTTAAATCAAAAAATATTTAATCTAATAACTATTGTTGTTCATAAATAAAAATTACTAACTTATTTTTCAGTTTTATGAAATTACATTATTTTATACAAGTCAGGTATATAATACATAATAATTCAACGATTTTATTTTTATTTATTTTAACACAAGCTACTGATAGTTATCAGTGAGGATTTTTACTGATATATTCCATTTATAAATAAGGCCACGACGAAAAGCGCCAAGTCGTACCGAGAGCCACAAGGGCCCAGCGGCCTTGTTGAGGCCCCGGAGATTAAAGCCACAACGTCGGGCGGGTGTCCCAAAGCTCACGCTGCGGAAGGCAACTTGGAACACGAAAAGGATCCCTCCAGGAGGCCGTCCAAGGACGAGAGCTCGTCCTCGAGCAGTGACAGCCCGTCCGGAGACGAGTTTAACGTTTATTGTTTCGACACCAAGGTGAGCACGGTTTTTTTAATATGAATTTTGGTTAAGTTAATTTTGCCAATTTACGTTAGTTTTGTTGTTAGGTTGTAATTGTTAGGTTAAACTATATTTTCAGAAATTTATCATAAATTTTCTTATTATTATTTCGTGCAAATTAATTCGATATTTGCATGTATTTTTGAATAACAGCGATATACATGGTGATAAATTTTGAATATTTTTCAAATATCTCCAATTTTTCGAATTTCCATTTTATTCTTTTATTTCATGTTATGTATTTTTAAGATACTATATTTTTGATATATTTTCTTATTATTGTTTCGTACAAGTTAATTCGATATTAATCTATGTTTTTGAATAACAGAATTATTTATCAAAATAAATTTATTTGAACAAAAAATGAATATTTGTATTAAAAGGTTAACCCCGGGACCTCGGCAAAGGAACTGAAAAACGAGTGTGGGCCCAGTGGCGCAGCAACTGGTAGCGTTCACGCGGTCTTGAAGAATTTAAAGAAAACGGAGGACCCTTGGGACATTTTGTTCGCCAGGGCCGAGGGACTTTACGCTCATGGGCACACACGCGAGGCCTGTATTTTGGGCATCAAATTGGCCGAGGAGCTTCTAGCACATCCACCTGATCTTATGATCGAAGTCCCTCCGATGCCAGTCAAGGGCAAGAGGAAGAAGGTTTTTTATCAAGGATTTTGACATTTTATATTGATTTTTAGAATATTTACGTAGTTTCAGAATTTTGATTCAATTTATTTCATTTATGTAATATATTTCATTTATTGAATTTATTGAATTTATTGAATTATTAAATAAATACAAAATATTAAATTAATTAAATCCAGTAAAATATACTTCTATTTTTACAAATCCCTTCACAGCCTTACAAATTATCAAAATTTCCATTTATATTTCAAACAACTCCTACTATTTTTCGTTTATCTTGCAATTTTCAAGGCTTGTAATTTTTTTTACATTTTTATAAAAGGCATAGCTGGGTTTTCAAGTGAAAACTGCCACCGAGCTGATTCAAATTCGTAATTTAATTTTCAAAAGTACTCGGCTTGAGGATGTTTTTTGCTAAGTTGCAGACCATTGTCAGCCATATTGAATGAGTTATGGTGCATTTTGTGATTTTTGTTTTTTGGCTTTTTCAGCCAAAATAATTATCCGACAAATTTGAGATAATTCTCAGTAGCCTCTATCATCACGAGACATATTCTAAATTTTTTGGAAATTTTCCGGTGCGAAATTCGCGAAAATTTTTGCATGCGATTTGTTTACTGTTCCTATCGTGACGCCACTTACCTTTTTTCACCAATGCAGAGCCCATTTCAAAATACGCGTTTCATATTTTTTGCAGATTTTTTCAAGGGGGGCCCGGGGGTGAAAATGATTAAAAAATATTCAAAACTGCGTATTTCCGTCAACATCACTCTCGGAGTACAAAGATGACGATATAAGGCTCTTAAAAAGTACATCTCTCCGCATTTTAAGTTCACTGCGAACCGATTTCAGTATGTTGCGAAATTCGTTCG
>JAPYZL010176449.1:0-10543 GCA_030522825.1 Platygaster orseoliae
CTATTCACCACTTGCATTTATTATTATTTTTTTTTTGCATTTATTATATTTTTTGATTGCTTTGCCGGCCTACGTGTTATTGATATTTGATGTTTTTCTACATTACTTTTGTTATACATGAAAGGGATGTATCCCGTTTATTGAGAAATAAATAAATAAATAATTAATTCCAATGTCATTTGGCAAGTTTTTAATAATATTATTTGGGATGTTGACAATATCACGGAAATTGTTAGAGTTACATTTTAATCCAGTAAAATAAAAAAAAAAATTATTTTGCATTCTCAGTTGAATTTTTCTCAATTGGTTTCATTTTTGAAACAATGTTTAAAATTCGTCATATAAAATATGAAAATCATGTTTTTCTGATCTTGGAATTATATTTCATATTGGCCTTACAAACAAACCTACTGTTAAGTTAATCATTCGTCTTGTCTTTCTTTTTTAATTTTTTTGCAAGTATTTATTAGATTCAAAAATTCGAACTGATTGATTTTCAATTAAAGAAGAATATTTCTATCAGTGCAGAATCTTTTTTTATTCCAATAATTTGTGAATTCTTGATTCAGAAATTTCCCTTTTATGTTACGCTCTCGAGCATGCAGTTATTGAAAAGCAACAATTTTTACAGACTGCGAAAAAGTCTAAGAAGAGGACTGAAAAACAAGCGACTACAAAAGAAGCTCCAGCCAAAAAAGCCAAAAAGGATTCCGAAAGTGATAACTCCTGGGACTTGGGCAACAATCGCCAGATTACAGTTCGTGAATTTAAAGGGAAATTGCTGATTGACATCAGAGAAATGTACATGGACGGCGGAAGCGGAGAAATGAAACCTGGCAAAAAAGGTATGTTATTTGTGGTATTTTTAGAAAATAGTAACGAACAAAATCATATAATTATGATTATAAATTACATGATATTACATCATTTTTTGAAAATAAGTTTCATGGTCTTTGGAAATATGTTTTTAAAATTTAATATTGCCTCAAGATTGCAGATATATTGTAAGTAAAATATTACATCTTGCAGTAACGTTGCAGAAAGATTGCAAAAACGTTGCTGCAATATGAAAATGTCCCCCATTATTGCATTTGCAATATTGCATACATATTTCAGCAATATTCTAGTAATGTTGATTAAGTATTTTTATTATAATTAGTAAAAGAAGTAAAAAAAAACGAAATTTTTTGTTTCTTTCAGGCATCGCTCTCAATGCTCAGCAATGGAAGAAACTGTACAGTGTGATGGATGAAGTTGAAAAAGCTGTGAATAAGAATTAATTCCGCAATTATTATTGCAGTTCTTTATCTTACTATTTCAAAAAATCATCTGTTTTTCAAACTACTATTGTTCTGATAAAAGAACTGTATTCCTTTTTCCGCGTTCGCGATAATAGCTTTTTGTTTAAGTTCCGGAAAGTACTATGTTTTAATAATATTTAATGGTTAAGGTCATTTCATTTACGTTTAAGTCTAAAATGTTCAACTTGAAGTGTAAAAAATTTGAAAACTGAAATACAAGATATGATTTAAATAAGTGCATTGAGCATTTTCATTGTAGTTTTTAGTAATTTGAAAGTTACTGAGTTTAATCGTGTGATGTATACTTACAAAGTTTACATTAAATATCTACATATGATTGCTACTAAGTAGACAATTTATAATAAATATATACGTATTTCATATTTATTATATACACATTTGAAAAAATTTCATGTATGAAAAGAATTCAAATAAAAAGGCAAAATAGTTTTCAGATGAAATGTTTAATTTATATGAATTTTTCATCAACGTTCAGCAAAGAAAATAAAGTTATTCACGTGTTAGAAATATTTACGCTTTTAACATTAGTGTTTGAATGCATATCTGATTTTACAAGAGTCGTTTGAATTTTTCGCGCCACAGCCAAAATGGCGGTGGCTAGGTTAGGTAAGAACCTAACCTAATTTATTTCAATTGATTTCTTCTTTTATTTTCTTTCTATTCTATATTCTAAATAACTTAAATTTCTTTCAATAAATAAAAAATAAAAAAAAATCTGAAAGAAAAACAGTGTGGGCCACTCAGGCCGATTTATTCGGAAAGGAATTTAGTTCCAATCGATAGGTAGGCAATTGTAGAGGTGCTTGCTACGCCGTAAGATATGCGTTAGAGAGGGGGAAGGCGGCAGTCTAAATTCAAGCTGTCACCACCTGTTACTGGAAATAAATGTCAAAACAAAAACATTTCATTTTCCTGGTTTTTTTGCGATAAAGACCGTGGACGCGTAGACAAAAATAAAATAAAAAGAAATAAAATAAAATAATAAAAGGATGCTGCAATGTGCCAGCAATTGAAAAACTTGTTCGGATATCAAATTCTGGAAAAATCAGCGAGGAATGTAATTATTTTTCTTTTTAATATTGTATAACGTACTGTATATTTCATATATACATGAACGAAATATGAAAAATTTTAGAAACTTTAAAAGGTAGTTTTTTTTACAGGTACAACTTTCAGTGTTGACGGAAATGAAGTCATTCCGCTTTTCGATGTCCCTCATTTACTGAAAAAGGCATACGAAATAACTTATTGACAAAAAACCTTGTATGTCCACAATTTTGCGAATTCGGAGGCCAAGCAACATGGGGCGTAATTAAAAATACGTTCGCCATCGATTTTCTCAAAAGAAAACAACGCGTGATGAGTAAAATCACCGACAAGCACATTGATCCGAAAGGCAAAACAAAAATGCGAGTTTTCCTCGCATCGCTAGTGTTGAGTAATACTAGTGCAAAGTGCATTAAATCTATTATTGCTGAGCAAGGTGAAATATTCAGACTTAATTAAATTTGAATTTTTATATTTTTACGTTTGAATTTTCATATTTCATTTTATCCTTCAGCTCAACGAGAACCTTCTCCAGCATTTAATCAAGGGTCAATTTTTCTTGATCACAACGGTGGATTAGATGCCAAGACTACTGAGAAGGCATTGCAATTTTTCAATGATCTTTTCGACTCCTCCAATGGTGGACCCAGAGGCGCCACCAATTCTTTGAGATGCCAAATCTCAAAAGATTCGGATCACCATGAATTTTGGCGTCAAGCCAAAGAAACATTGCAATCCCTGGTGATCCCGCGGAGATATCGCCACTGGAGACACTTTGAAATCGTCCTTTTTTTCAATAAAACTATTTGTAATATGACTAAAAATGATGCTGCTAGAATGAAAATGACTCACGAATGTGATTTTATTGGTTTATTAAATAAATAACGGTTGAGCCGAATGACACATCATGTATATCTATATATGTATATTATAGCAGGTATATAGATATACATGATGTGTAATTCGGCTCAATTCTTATTTATTAAATAAACATATAAAATCACATTTGCGAGTCATTTTCGTTCTAGTTACATCATTTTTAGTTATACTACAAAAAGTTTTATTGAAAAAAAAGACGATTTCAAGGTGTCTCCAGTGGCGATATCTCCGCGGGATCACCAGGGTTTGACCATTTTTTTCGAAAATCGTGAATAAGAAATTTCTATTTAATGCCTTAATTGTCGATCGAGAATGGATTTTTGACTAGATAATCCAGTTTTCCATGTAATACATGAGATTTGTTTTCGGTAAAATGATTTTCCACAGTATAAATATATCAAACATATCTTTAAAATAACTAATTCATTGTTTGTTTAAATATTTCATTGAACAGTAGTGGAAGGTGCTTATGACTAGCATTTTTAGTATGTCTATACTACAACATCGCTGGCCACGGTGTTAGCGTGCTGGATTTGTACTCCAATACTCACGGGTTCTTCATATCCCGACGGAAACAGATTTTTTTTGCCCAATTATGCTTAAAAATGCTCAAAAGCAACTATAATTCTTAAATTTTGATTTTAGAAATTACATTCTAATTGGATCGCCCTTTTTTTTTAAGCCGGCCAAATTTCCAATTGGAAATCCAATTGGATTTTTTTGACAGGGGGGATAAAAACCACGAACCAAACTCTAACCAAATTTTCTTCATATTTTTCCGAGTCGAAAAGTCCTTTGCCACTTTTCAACTCAGAAAAATATGAAAAAAATTTGAGTAAATTTTTGTACGTTTTTCTTATCCCCACTCCTCGTAAGAGCGCGTTTATTGTTTGAACTTCAAACTTGAATAACTATTTTGATTTTGAGTTTTGTAAAAAGTGGCAAAGGACTTTTCCACTCGAAATTCAAAAAGAAATATCGTATATTTTTTTAGTACGTGGATTTTCGTACATCTTGTATATGTTTGTTGTAAAAAACAAGCATTTATTGCTCCCAACTTTCCTATGATTCAAATTTTTATAAACTGGCATTATAAAATTTATAACAAAATACATAAAAAAACTTTCGTGTCAAAATGCATACTTTTACGAAAAAATTTTATATACCACTGCCACGAGTATCATTCAAATGATTTCGAATAATTTGAAATTCCCGCCTCTTCGAACTTTGCATCACTAGCGCTTCTACAATTGCTCACCTATGAAAAGGAACTAACTAAATTCCTTTGCTCATTGCTTTTTTTTATGGACAGTGTCCCACACTACATATGAAACTGTATGAAACACAATGAAACATTTCAGTAATAATTCAGTAAATTCAGCAATCAGCTAATCAGTACAGTACAACCAAATTGTCGAGGTTCGAATGTGTTTGTGCATAATTTTCTTTTATTTTCCATTATTTTACTCGATTTGGCAACTACTTGCGCGTCGAGAAATAGATTTCGCGTCGTAATAATCACGAAACTTTGTTGTTGATTATTGTCAAATACGCGAAATACATGTTGTTTGGAACCCGGTTTGCAAAAACAATTGCAGGCAACAACAGTAACAATGATATTGTAACAACGTGATCAAGATATCCATTTGCCTTTTTTGTCGAGTGTTGTCAACAATTTGCTCTCAGGTACAATATTTCTAATATTTATCGCGGATTTTTTTCCTTACTAATTCGCAGTACGGCGAAGAAATACAAGAATTTAAATTTTATAAGTAAATTCGGAGCATCTGTTATTCACTTTGATTTTGACGAAGAATGAGAATTTTTAATGTCCAAGTCAGAAAAAAATTACTGAAAAAGATTTTTATCTAATTAAATGTAAAAAAAATCTGAATAGTAATAATGAATGAAATTTACAAAATTAAATCAAATTCTGAGAGATAAAAATTGTCTTTTAATTACACGAATAATTTAATAATATATATATATATAGTTATATGATTCTCTACTATAATAAATTTTTTTTGTGCATTTAAAAAATAAGAATCGAAAACATATGTTATTAATATATATTATATTTATACTTAAAAAAAAAGTTTAAAACAAATCTAATTAATACATTCCAACTAATTAATTTTCAAATAAACAAATGGTAATAAAATAAATCCAAAAATAATATACTCGAATACTGTAACGAATTTTTTTTCTCAGATTCGATAACTCAAAATTGAATATTGTAAATATCAAAAACTATTAAATAATACAAAAAATGATATATTCGAATACTACAACGAACGTTTTTTTTTTCAGATACAATAACTTCAAATTGAATTTTATAAATATCAAAAACTAACAGTATTTTTCTAATCCTAATTCAGAGATGGATCATATACTACTGATTCCTGAATATTTATATGAATTCATATTTATACATTAATACTTTATATAAAAAAAAATTGTGATATAATCGATAGTTAATAATTATCAAATTGAATTTACCTTATAAAAATTATACAGTATGAATATTATAGTAAATTATTTTTCGTTGTATTCAATAGACGAGAATCGAAAGTTTAAACAATTTAAAAATTGTGAGTTTCTTCTTAAATATTCAAACAATGTTTAAATTAAAAAATTAAATACCAATTGATTTTAATTTCATGAAAACAGAGTTAAATTTAATTAAATTCAGTAAATTCAGTAAATTTAAATAAATTTAGTTAAAATTGAATTCAAATAATGTTTAATTTCCAAATTGCTGAGTATTTGTACAAGTTCATATTTATACTTGAATAATTTTTATAAAAAAATTTTGAATTGATATAATCAACAGTTAATAATTATTAAATTGAATTTACTTTACAAAAATTATACAGTATGAATACTATAATATATTATTTTTCGTTGTATTAAATAGACGAGAATCAAAAGTTTCTAATTTAATTTATATATGAAATAAAGAGTAAAAAGTTTTCAATTTAAAAATTACAAGTTTCTTCTTACATAATCGAACAATGTTTAAATATGAGAATTTATTTCAAAAATTTAAATTTGAACTAAATTCAATGAAATTCAGTAAAATCAGTAAATTGAAATCAGTTAGAATGAAATTCAAACAATCTTTAAATTTACAAATTCCTGAGTATTTAAATAAATTTGGATAAATACTTTTTATAAAAATCATTTGAATTGATATAGTCAAAAGTTGATAATTACCAAATTGATTTACTTTATCAAAAATATACAGTATGAATACTGTAATAAATTCTTTTTCGTTGTTTTTAATAGACGAGAATCAAAAGTTTCTAATTTAATTAATATATGAAATAAAGAGTAAAAAAGTATTCAATTTAAAAATTATGAGTTTCTTCTTACTTATTCAAACAATATTGAATTTTCAGAATTTAATTCAAAAATTTTAATTAAAATTTTAGTTAGAAGTAAATTGAAAAAAATTAAGTGAATTCAGTATATTCAGTCAGAGTTAAATTAACACTGTCTTTAAATTTACAAATTCCTGACTATTTGTACAAATTAATATTTATACATAAATAATTTTCATAAAATAATTTTGAATTGATAAAATCAACAGTTAATAATTGCTAAATTGAATTGACCCTAAAAATTATACAGTTGAATACTATAATAAATTATTTTTTGTTGTATTCAATAGACAATCAAAAGTTTCTAATTTAATAAATATATAAAATGAAGAATACAAAGTTGATAATTTTAAAATTATGAGTTTCTTCTTACATATTCAAAAAATGCTCAAATGTAAGAATTTAAATCAAAAATTTTAATTCGAAAATGAAATTAGAATTAAATTGAATTAAATTCAGTAAATTCAGTAAATAAAAATAAATTCAATCACAATTAAATTCAAATAATGTTCAAATTTACAAATTCCTGAGTATTTACATGAATTCATATTTATACATAAATACTTTTCATAAAATAAGTAATTGCAAATTGATATAATCTACACAAAAATTAAAAAAATTGAATTCACCTTATAAAATTTTTACAGTATGAACACTGTAATAAAGTTTTTTTCGTTGTATTCAATAGACAAAAATAAAAAGTTCATAATTCAATTAATATATAAAATGAAGAATACAAAGTTTTTAATTAAAAAATTACAAGTTTCTTGTTAGACATTCAAACAATATTTAAATTTAAAAATGAAATTAAAAATTTGAATTAAAAATAAAAATTATAATTAGATTGAATTAAATTCAGTTAATCAGTAAATTAAAATAAATTCAGTTAGAATTGAATTCAAACAATATTTAAATTTACAAATTCATGAGTATTTATATGAATTCATTTTTTTACATAAATAATTTAAAAAAAATTTTTTTTTGAATTGATAAAATCAAGAGTTAATAATTATCCAATCGAATTTACTTTATCAAAATTATACAGTACCTATGAATACTGTAATAAATTTTTTTTCGTTGCATTCAATAGACGAGAATCAAAAGTTTCTAATTTAATTAGTATATAAAATATAGAATAAAAAGTTTTTAATTCAAAAATTACGAGTTTCTTCTTACATATTCGAATAATGTTTAAATATAAGAATTTGATTCAAAAATTTAAATTCAAAATTTAAATTAGAATTAAATTTAATTAAATTAAGTTAAATTCATTAAATTGAAATATATTCAGTTAGAATTGAATTCACACAATGTTTAAATTTACAAATTCCTGTGTATTTATTGGAATTTATATTTATACATAAAAAAATTTTATATAATAATTGTGAATTAATATGATCAACAGTTAATAATTACCAAATTGTATTGATATTGATGTTTTAAAAATTATACAGTATGAATACTGTAATAAATTATTTTTCGTTGTATTCAATTATTATAATTAAAAAATAACAAGTTTCTTCTTACATATTCAAACAATTTTTCAACTCTAGTCAGAAACTGTTTAAAAAAAATAAATACTAACTATGAATTGAAATGATTTGCAATAACAAATAAATAACTTGAAATAATACTCATAACAATCTATTAATATGAATACTAAAATAGATTGTTTTTTCCCTCATTGATAGATTGATACCAATAAAAAATTCAAAACTTCAAAGATCGCTAATCTCCCTATCCTGATGTACAAATTTTTGGTATGATTAAATAATATAAATATTTAAATACTTAAATAGATACACCATATAAATAACTAGGTAGCAATAATAAATTTGATCAATCACTTATAATATTACTTATAAAAATAATATATCACTGCATTATTTTTAATATGTAATTTATTTTATAATAAAATTATTATTATATAATAAATAAACAATTCAATATAATATTATTATTTATTTATATATTAATTATATATTTATACATTACATTTATATGTTATATAATAGTAATATTATTCAATAATAATAGTAATTATTATTATTGTATTATATTATACAAAATTATAAAATCTACCATATAATTTATTATAAATAAATAATTGTTATGATTTTTTTAATTCTATATAATGTATTACTTATATAATATCATCTATAGAAGAAAACTTATAATTTTTATTAGTTGGAAAAATATTATTTATATAATATTATCACTCCATTACAAAAATAAATTAAAACTCATAAACATACTCAAAAATCTAATAATTATAAACCTTAATCCCAGCTTTGCAAAATTTTGAAATCCCAAGTTGAAAATTCTGAAATTCCAAAATGCAATTTTACAGCCTTCCTCTTTTGATGCTACCCAACCTCCACGCCATAAAAAATGAATAACAAAAAAAGCGATGAACCAAACGCAGAGGATTTGCGTTCGGAATGTTGCCCAGTGCCCACCGATTCGAATTCGAAAATCCAAAACGAACCATCGCTGGAAAACCCGAATCTAAACAACAACAATGAAAAAAAAGTCATTGTTTATCCCAATGGGCAACATTGCATAAGATTTTCCCAAGAATGTGCGATGACTCCAAGCAACGTCGCTGGTGTAAAAATGTTGGAGGACAGGGAGATGAGGAATAATAATGTGGATTACAGCACTAGAGTGGAAAAGTGCCCATCGAAGGTGCAAAGAGGCTCAGAGCCGAGGCCGGACGAGGCGGTTGCTTCGTGCTCGGGGACCTTTTCGTTTCCTTTGACCTTAAACAATATTGGCTGTAGCATCGGATCGACGAGCCATGGGACTTGCGGGGTCTTGAGGCCCAACATTAATAGTAATGCAACTGGTGCTGCTGGCCCGAGCAATCACAAGGTAAAATTTTATGATTGCAACTTCTATTGGCTTACTATAAGTGAAACTGCAGATGGCTCACTGCAAAAAAAGTTTCACTTCATAGCATACCACCAGAAGTTTCACTTGAAAGTGAGCCATTACAAATGTTCGCATTATAGTAGACCATAAGAAGTTTTGTAAAGTGAATGTTCTGATGGTCTGATATAAAGTGAAACTTCTTATGGTCTACTAGACAGCGGAATTGCTGATGGCTCACTACAAAAGAAGTTTCACTTTGAAATGATTCATTAGAAGTTTAACTATATAATAAGCCATTCAAAGTTTTCACTTTATAGTATGCCATAAGAAGTTTCACTTTATAGTAAGCCATCAGCATTTTCACTTTATAATGAACTGTAGAAGTTTCACTTCTTATGAAGTTTCATGAACTGAATGTTCTAATGGTTCAATAGAAACTTCTAACAACTCACTTTAAAGTGAAACTTCTAATGGCTTACTATAAAGTAAAACTGCTGTTGGCTCAGTACAAAAGAAGTTTCACTTTAATGTGATACATCACAAGTTTGAACTTTATAGGTGGCCATTAGCAGTTTCACTTCATAGTATAATATAAGAAGGTTCACTTTGTAGTGAGTCATTAGCAGTTTGATTTAATAGTGAACCATTAGAAGTTTCATTTTATAGTAAACCATAAGAAGTTTCACTTCACAGTGAGCTATATAATAGAAACATAAGTAGTTTCACTTCATAGTGAGCCATTAAAAGTTTTCGCTTTATAGTTGACCGTAAGAAGTTGCGTGAAGTTAAACTTTTGATGGCTCAATATAAAGTGAAACTTCTTATGTCTTATCATATAGTCAGACTGACATGACTAAGGCAATCAAGTTTTTTGATTTTAATTCTACTATATAAAGTGAAACTTCTGATGGTTTTCTATAAAGTGAAACTTCTAATGCCTCACTATGAAGTGAAACTGCTGATGGCTCACTGCAAAAGAAGTTTCACTGGATATCATTCCACTAGAAGTTTCACTTTAAAGTGAGCCATTACAAGTTT
>JAPYZL010176475.1:0-16500 GCA_030522825.1 Platygaster orseoliae
TGATTTTTATTACCTAGGAGTAGTTTTGTTTCCGACAGACGGCGCGGTGCGCCGTGTCGGAAATGCACCCCCTTCGTGTTGATTTTCAGGTGCAAGAAGCACCTTTGTGTGCGTATTTTGCAAAAAATATCGTTTGCAACTCGGACCTGAGACGTGGCTTTGTTCTCGGACCAATTTATCAGACTCGGCTACGCCTCGGCAGATAAATTGGCCCTCGCCCAAATAGCCACGCCCTAGGTCCTAGTTACAAAATATACTATTTTAACAATACTCCTTATTTATTGGTTATACAACGTATGATAGTGGCATAGATATAATTTGTATTTTCAGACAGAAGAACTTCTTAAATGTTGATAGGATGCCAAATTCTTCTGCAAAGGGGCTAGTGTACCCTTATTTGGTAACATAGGTTAACTCAAATAATGCAAACTTAAAATACATGTTTTCGAGAGGACAAAATAGAAAATTTTCAGATTTTAAGTGGGTGGTAGGGTCTAACACTTTTTTAATATCAATTTTTTTTCTTTCGATTTTCTTATTGTAAAACATTTCAAAAATGTCGTGTCAAATTCTCAAGTCAACATGATTCAGTGTTAATTGAAAAAATTAATTGTTTTCTTAAGCCGATATTACAGTTAAGTCATAAACGATGAGGATCCAAGGTAGACAATAAGAAAAAAGAAGGTATACTCCTAAAAAAAGGCCTTCCATCTTTTTTCCTACTGTCTAGCCTAGACCCTGTTCGTTTTTCCTATTGTCTAGCTTGGATTCTCATCGTTTAGGTCTCGACTGTAATACTGGCTTTAGTTTTTATAGAGCAGAAACTTCAAACGTGTTTTTATCGAAAGCAAGTTTTTAAAGTTCTTGGACATCGTCATTTACAAACTACGCAACTGATTCTTTTCAAATTTCGTACATATTTTCTACATATAAAATACCAAATGCCAACATATGTCTTTTATTTTCCTACTTTGGAGAGATTTTGCAGCTAAAAAATGGTGGATTTTTTCGTAAAACATCGTAACTTTTACTTCAAACAACTACCAAAATTTAAAAAATTTTCGAAAATGTAAAGAAAAACGTTAGGGTCTAGAAAAACATCGACTATAAATATTTTGCTTTGTTTTTTTGACTTCACATAATTCTACGCTGAGATACAGTGTCCACCGCAAATCATAATCTCTAAAAGGCGTCCTCGAAAGTGCTCCTTCACCGGCTTATTTCTCAATATTTTTCTACGAAAAAATTACAAAATGTTGTTTCAATAATTCTTTGCGGAATGCAAAAAGTAAAATCATTTTTTTTTAAATCATAGCTCCAACAAAATTCACAATAATAGTGTTTTTTTTACCCGTTAGACCCAACCCCCCCCCCCCGCCCCCTTGAGTATGATTGTTTTTAATGCCATTATTATTACTAGAGGTGCTGTTCATAAGGTTATCTAAGCACCAAATTTATAATGGTAATTCAATTTGGTTCGGATGTTATTGTTTTTTTATCGAGATTTTTTTTACTTTTTGAAGCTGAACACCAAAATTTACATTTTTGATGTTCCTTTGGGTGGGGGTTTGGGGGGGGGTTGCGATTCTTCTATGCACTGTTCAATTTAAAGTAAATGATAAATTGAGATGTTACATAAAGTAGCAGTTTTATTACATGGAATAGCAGTTTAGCAGTTTTGATATCTTCACATCGAACTTATACGCTTCAATGTAAGAACTACTGTGACAATTGGCTTGTTTCAAATACTGGCGGAGTGTAGTTCTCTTCCGTCAGAATTACAATGCACAACCGAACCGAATACCGATTTAATACGCGACCACTAGAGATTTCGATTCGATCGTTTCAAGAAGTAAGACTGACTCGCAGACGATGCTGTCCTAGTTGTGTAGTTAAACGTTAAAAAAAATTCTGATTTTTCTATAATACATGGAGAGAGCGTCGCACTGGTGGTAAGTGAGATAACATTGACTGCTAGTGAGAGATCGAAACAAAATTCTCTCTTAATTTTAAGCGGTGAAATTACGTGAAACAGCAGAGTATCACTCACAAGCTGCCACTGACTTACACAAGGAGTCGATTACGTCGTTGAGTAGTGAGACGAATTAAAAGGCCAGTGTTCGTTGCACACTCTAAAAAATTTTTCTTGCGATTTTAGGTTAAAGTAACAGGAAGTACCAGTAGATAACGGCACCATAAATTTAAGAAACTCGTTCTGTAAATTTACAGAACCTGGTCTGTGAACTCACAACACACGTACCTTAAAAATAAGGCCAAGTTCTAAATTTTATACTACAGAAAAAGTACTGTAAATTTAGGAGATAATACAGAAAAAAATTTAAGGTGACTTGTACTGTAATTTTGAAGAACAATAATGTAAACAATTTTTACAGCAAATGTACCCTAAAAATATACTCTGCAAATTTTTTATTACGATTTAAGGGTAAAGTAACAGGAAGTGACAGTATGTAACGGTACTAAAAATTTCAGAAACTGGTACTGTACCTAACACCTAACATAACTTTATTGTATTGTACTGCATTTTATATATCTACTATATTTCGTATATCTGATCTCCAGAAAAAAATGCCGCAACTAGGATTCGAACTCTCGACCCTTAGAGTAAACCAATATCTTGACCACTGGTCCATGAAGACCTTTAACTGATGCTAGGATTTACTCAGATCTACTAAGTTTTTTATTACATTAATACAAGAAAATAAAAAAACAATCGTTTTTCTATGTAACATTGTTTATTTGTGCATTTTTTATTGTTTTTTAAATTATTTATGACATTTGTTATTATTTTATTACATTTTTAATTATGTTATACAACATTTGTTTATTTACCACTTATTTATTGCATATTTGTCATTTTTTATGCATTCACAATTGTTTATTAACAAAAAACAATCGTCTTGCTGTAAAACATTGTTTATCTATCGTTTTTGCACTTTTTATTACATTTGTTTTTATTTTTCACATTTTACATTATTTGTTTATTCCTAATTGTTAGTGTATTTACAACTTTTTTAACAATTCTATTGTTGATGAGACTAAAATTTAAAGTTCCGTTTCTAATTTTTTCTGCACGCACACATTTATATTGCATTACAGCATACGCAATACAAATTTAGATGTTTGTTACCAGATTTTAATAACACTATTTGATATTATGGTAACATCGTCCCAAAGTGTATTTAGGAAACCATATATAGAAACCTAAGTGAAGCTGAGTGCCATAAATTTAGGATACGTTCTGTAAACTTTTGGTGCGTTCTGTAAATTTGAGTTGCTTATCCGTAAAATCACATTTGAAAGCATGCACTTTAAATTAAGAGCACCTTTTTAGGGTAAACTGTACCCTAAAAACTGTAAATCTATGAACATTTTTATAGTGAATGTTTCACTGTGAACACAAGCTAACTGTTGCACAGTGAGACGTTAGTTTCGCTGCTAGGTGTTCATCTCACTAGCCAGTGCTGTGCGAAATATTCATCGTCTCACCGTGTACAGTGAGTGCGACAATAGCCGCCGATAAGAAAGTTACCGTAAGCCAGTAAGTTAACGTTAACTATTTGATTCGTCCCACTACTGAAGGACGTAATGATCTTTGTGTGTGTGTCACCGGCAGCTAGTGAGCAGCCTCCTGGCACTTCGTACGTTCTCAATATAAAAAGTTGTAAAAAAGTGTCTCCATCCGCCAGGGGCCCTGATAGTACGAGGGTGACACACCGCTATCTCGCACCCCCCCCTGCGCCTAGAATCTCAATCAAAACAAAAACATAACCGCGAAACGATTTTGATGTGTCAAAATAGTAAACAGATCAATAATCGTTTGTAAAGTTCATACGGTGAATACAAGATTAAATTAATTAACAGTATTTAATACAGTAAATACTGTATTAAAAACGATTTTTGCGGCAATTCACTAATTTACACACGTTACAAGCATCTGTAACGTGTAAAATTTACCTCGGTTTTAACCCCGAGACTACTAGCGCCGAAGACACGAAAAGGCCCTATAAATTCAACGAGTGCCAGGGGACTGCTAGTGAGCGATAAACTGTTTTTTCGCGTGATCTCATTGCTGAAAAATAAAAGAAAAATTTTTTCCGAACGCTCATTGGCAATGAATGTTATCTCACTAACCACTGGTGTGACGATCTCTCAGTGTAAGCGTCGAGAGCCCCGCCACTGATTCTATATATTCTAGTTGTCTCCTCCGCGTTCTAGAAATTTCCATCTTTGATTAAAAATGTTCGAGAGTACTTTCTTGTCAGCTGGCACAGGGCAAGAAAGGGATTCCTTTTTCTTTTCTACATGTGTTAGCTTTTGTATATCATTTTACCGCTTTCTCTATATCAACACGTCGCGCCGGCGTCAGCCACCGATAATCGTCGCGTATTTGAATACCTGCGTTAAAGCGAATCGGTTCTTTACGACTTAGGCATCCAATACGGAAATTTGATTACATTCAGGTTTCTTCAAAAAAATAGATAGATATAGTTTTCTCAAGAAAAATGTGCACTGCGTCGTATTTTCGAGAAATGGCGTAAGGTGTACATTCACGCCCGTAACAAGACCTTCGATGCCCTGGTGCAGGTAATAAAGTTTGAGCCAATTTTTCGATAAAAAAAAATCTTACCTAAGACTTTGAATTCGAATTCAATTAGAAAAACTTTTTTCGAAAATTGCAAAAGAACGAATGCAAAGTCTAAGTATATTTTTATATATTATGGTTATTTGTTACAGGCATATCTGGCGAAATATTTGTTTACAAGAGCGAAAAAGATATCGCTTACATTTTCTGAAAACATGATATAGTAAAATTAAAAAAAAATACATTTGAAACAATTACTCTGTGCGACAAAATTTAAGTTTGAAAAAGTTGACGAGCTGTCATTAGCAAAAATCAATAGTACATGGCCCAAAACGCATATCTGTTAGAGCATTTTCAAAAGTAATTTATCTCTTGTTTACAAGTAATTTATTATTTAATATTCTCAATTAAATATCGTTTAACTCCCTTAATTTTCATGCAATTTTTAACACAAAAAAAAAGGAAAATCGCCCATTTAAATCGGGCAATTTATTTCTGCTGAGAAATTTGCGGAAAATCGATTTTTTCGCAAAGTTGCACTTTCGGGAAAAAGTCATTGGGCACGGTTGCGGGCGATTCCAGGAAAGGCGATCGGCATGGGTTGAGTCCCTTCCTCGGGATTGTCGATGGTTTTGTTATATGAGAAAAAAAGTTTTCAAAATAAAATTTATAGAACTTAGAATAATCACCCATTTACTTAATGGTATTTCCTTGCAATAACAAAAACTAATGAGGTAAATCATCCTTTTCTCATCGATTTATTTACAAAAAAATTAAAGGAGGATTTGCAAAATCAAGTTTCTTGTTATAGGCTTTAACAGTCTTTTTCATTGACTGTACTCAGATTTTCCAAGCACCAGTCTCGAGACCCGTGCCGACCGCCTTTCCTGAAACCGCCCGCAATCGCGCTTAATGGCTTTTGCCTCAAAATGCAACTTAGTGAGAAAATCGATTTTCCGCAAATTTTTCAGCAGAAGCGGACTGCTCGATTTCAGAGGGCGATTTTCCTTTTTTTGTTTTAAAAATCGGATGAACATTGAGGGCGTTATACGATTTTTAATTTAGAATATATAATAATCAATTACTTGTAAACAAGAGCTGATTTTTGAAAATGCTCCGACATATATGGTTTGGGGCCATGTACTATACATTTTTGCTAACAAGAGCCTATCAACTTTTTCTAACTTAAATTTTGTCGCACAGTGTAATCAAAGTTCTAAAAACATTTTCAATGTCCGCTTCCTATATGTTCTAATGAAAATTAAGTATAGGAAAATTTGTGGTAACTCACTTCAACGAAAAATTCTAAAAATTACATGTTATAAAAATAAAATTTCATGTTAATTTGATACAACGGAAATGAAAACATATGTAAACTACGGAATAGACTATGGAAAAAGACCTCTAACCTCACAGCACCCTAGTTACTGTGATTTTCAAAAAAAAGTCCTAAATGTTGATGAAGAATGTAAAAATATCCATAAAATCTTTTGATTTTATTGAAAAAAAAAAATCATAGAATATTTTACAGAGACTTGTAGTTTCATAGAGAAAGTTTCCAAATAATTGTATGTCAATAGACTTAAGGATTAAAGCTACCATGCACGTCAAAAAAAAAAGGACAATTTCAAGAACGTTACTCGACAATAAAGTACAACCTATCGAAATGTATTTTTCAGTTTTTTATCAAGAGTATATAAGAGATCGTTTTATCATTCCGGCCAAAATCGTAACTGGACTCTGTAAATAGATAAAAAAACTACAAACGTTAGATTCATCAAACTTTCCACAAATATAGTCCTTTATTATTAGAGTCAAGAAAATTTTATTGTTTGTAAAAATCTTGGATAGAGTATATTATTTATGCGTCTGAAGTTGACTCTGCGCCGCACGGAGTGGTAAACGGTGTGCAAGGTACAGCCGGTTTGAAGGTACTTTTGACAAAAAAATGCATATAAAACATGTAGATAATTATATTATCTAGAGAGTGACATTCTTGTGAAGGGAAAAAATTTTTTTTCATAATTTTATACCATTATATGATAATTTTCGTATTTTTTCACTCTTTTTTATGCAACAAACATATTAAAAAAATTTATTTTTGCAAAAAACGGAATGTCAATTCCAGCGTTTTAGTGTTTTCGATTTACGTTCAAAATTTCATCCAAGTCGATGATGTCGTTCTCACGTAATCCTGCACACCGTTTTAGAAACACGAACGTTGAAAAACCGCATCGAAAGTTAAACCGCAACGCGTCGCGTGAAATACAACGTGTCGCGTGAAATACAAAGCTCTAGCTTCATCAGTTTTCGAAGTATCGAACTAAAACTTTACAGAAGTATTTTTGTAATTTTTTGAATATGTTTTAAAAACATTAACGAAAAAAAACAACGATTTTCCGAACCCTAATGATAGAACGGTATTCTAAAAGTTAAAGTTTAAACGCGACGCTACCTGTTACGTCAGATAAAAATAGCTTTAGCTTCGTCAATTTTCGAAGTGCAACCTAGAACTTTTCAGACGAATTTTCCAATACATGTTGAATAAATTATTAAAAAAAAAAAAAAAATAATCGATTTTTCGAACCTGAATGATAGAACGGTCCATTTAAACATAAACAAATTTTTTTAACTTCATTTCGGTAAAAAATAACCTCATCCTGAATAAGTTGCTACGGCTAGTTTTTTAAAAACGGGCGAACTGGAGGTACCTTCAAATTTAAAACTTGAACGAAAATCCAAGAATTTTTATTTCATATATAACATATAGTAGTAAACCACGTAGGGATTTTTCGATATGTTGTAAACTTTTTTTTTACAAATAATTTAATATGAAATTGTTACGTATAAAAGTGAACTTTTTGTTCATATGCCCAGTATTATTCAAAACAGTTATTTTTTTTTAAATCCCCTACGTGGTTTACTTGCGTATGATATATATTTTTTAGAAAATCATAGATTTTTATTTTAGTTTCAAATTTGAAGGTACAGTTAGTTCGCTCGTTTTAGACCTCCCGAAAAACCAGCCACAGCAGTTTGTTGAGGAAGAGGCTCGTTTTATATCGAAATTATGTAAAAAAAATTTTTTTGTAGGTTGAAATGAAGTTCATTTAAAACTGGAAAATAAATTGCAGCAGCTTTCACCATATTTACGAAAAACCGTCCAGGAATTGTCTTTTTTTTTGACGCCCATGGTGGCCTTACCCCTTAATGATAGTTTTAGTTTGCCTGCCAGGAGCAAAAAGTTTTTTATATTATAATGTCACAGAACTTATCAGGTTTCATATCCAGAAAATGGAAGCTTTCAAAGTTTCTTTCAAAAACGCAAAATTTTTTAACAAGTACCTTATACAGTCTGATAAAATTGATATGAAACTTCAAAAAGTTTAACTATGCTTTATAACGTCCCTTACGAACTCGTTCTAGGTTTGTAAGGAACATAAATTCAAACTATTCTACGATTGCACGCATAGCTCAGAGGCCGGAGCGCTGGCCGCGTGACCAATATGTCGTGAGTTCGAATCCCACCGGAAACCTGGGATCTTTTTTTCGGCAGAAAAAATTATACCATTTTAAAAAAGCTTCATTTTCTTCATCAAATCACGTTATGAGAATCAAAATGTGTCATTTTATTTTTATTGGTCGTTTTTAAAAAGTGACTTATCAAAATTACAGTTTCTAGGGCAACACAAGTTAAAATTGAGATGTTAAGTAAGCACAATTAAATAAGCTTTGCTTACAATTAGAAGAATAAACCTACCTTTGAATTCATCAGGAGAACAGTTAAACCTGGTTGAACAACTTAAAAAAAGTGAAAAAAATTGTAGGGCAATACATGCCATTATAATGTGGGAGGAACAGTGTCATATCATGGAAGAGTTAAAATATTGGGAAAAGTTAAGCGACGAAAAGTAATAACATACTACAGTCGGCGAAAACTGGTACTTCGTTCGAAAAAAACCTATTAAGCCCCCCTCCCCCCAAAAAAAAGTTGGATACACCTCACTCAAAGTTGATAATGATTCATCATTGCATACCATTCGAAAATTCATAAAAAAGCCCGGAAACACGCTTGTCGTATGATAATAATAGTGAAAATTTCTAAATTGTTGATAACTCATTTTTTGTCCATTTGCGAATGTTGTTTCGAAAACCACATATTGTCTTGTCACGCTTCTCGAAATTATAATAAAATGCAACAAATTTCAATGTTATTTTTTTAAGATTTCTACGCCGGAACAATTGAATGGACGAGATTTCAACGTAGAATTAAAACTCGGCTCTTCCTCTCCCTCTTCACTAACCATAAGTTTCGTCTTGAAAGCCTTTGTGAATCTCGGGCTTCAAGATAAATTCCTAGTCTATTATTTGACGAGTTTGACGCATATTATGATTATTTCCCTCTATTTATTTGAGTAGAAAGTCAGACACTGAAAATCGTTCGCTCCGATGACTTCTGCCGGTTAAGAAAACTGCAGAGTTGAAAAAGACAATTTTGGAAAATAATTTTGCTAACTGCTCTGGCCACTCAAACGTACATACTTAGTGCAAGAAAGTTTCATCAATGTGCCTTATTCAAAAGATCTCCAGGTACTGCAGAGTCGTTAAAATTACCTTTTTATTTGTCCGAGCCACATGTTTTTTGTAAGAAGACTTTTCTTGACATAGATTGAGATGCGATACGCAAAGTACCCTGGCCAAGAACTGTAAAAAGCGCACTGAATACAATTTTCGAGAGCTAATGAATTGTAGAAAAAAAATTCGAATTCAAAGCACCAGTCGCATAAACATCCCTACAATCTGTATCATAATATAGGCGATAAAGTATATCGACTGAATCGATGTTGCCAGTAAGGATGACAGAGCAATTGAATACCTAGCAAGTCACAAACTTCACGGGGTGTCGCTGTCAAGTTCCTTGGAACAACAGATGTGACCTCTGTGGTGCTAAGAGCTAAAGTGAATATTGTTTGCGAGTGATCCGAACAACTTTAAGATTCATTATGTTCGGCAGTAAGATGTACCGCAAGCCTTTAGGTGCTGATCGGTCCCCTCTCTTAGCTTTTTATGGTATTAACTGCTTTGACATATGCTTGTGCTGTTATACGAAGATTGTATTCTTTTTAATTGTGTGGTGGGTACAAAAATACGGCTTTTCTAGACAGCTGAAATCATGAATAAATACGAAATACAAGATGCAATTAATACAGTCAGCCTCGAGTGAGCTGGGTGCGAATGTTGAACTCAGCAGATGAAATTGGCTTGGTACGCCTTTCTGACAAGAATCTATACAGTTAGCTTTCCGTATATCAGCTGTGAACGTAGAATTTGCAGGTGAGACTGGCTTGGCATGCTTTTCTTACAAGTGCCTTAAACAGTTAATGTTTCCTATGAACTGACTGTGGATGTTAAATTAGTAGGATTGGCTTGGCATGCCTCTCTGACAATAGCCAAAACAGTCAGTTTCCTGTGAACTGGCTGTGGATTGATTAACTCAGCGAGTGAGATTGGCTTGGCATGCGTTTCTGACAATAGCCAAATATAAAAAATCATTGTAGCGCCATTAGCAGTAGGCAATGTGGCTTCTACCCTGGCCCCTCCCTCTCGGGGTTTCCGATTTGATATTATGCGGACGCCTCGCCTGGCTGTGCATTAAAAACCGTGCTGTCTGGTTAAGGTATATGATGCAGCTTCGATTTCCGCGATTGTAACTGGCTGATGGTCAAGGAGTCGAGAGGCCTTCATCATGAGCAACATTACCGGTACGGCCCTGAAACACGCCTCGGCGGCTCGAAAGACTTCGCACGATAACGGGCTGTTGAATTTTCTCATTTTTTATTTTCGTTGATTTTGTTGGCCTCGGAACTCACTTTGGTGGGTAAACAGGTTAGCCATTTCACTTTAGCGAGATGGACATATGGCGAAGCCATGTGTCCTGTTCAATTAACTCGCGTTTCTTGTGATTTGCCTCTCTTGGATTCCTATTCGTAGGTAAACAGGTGGGGCGTTTCACGTTAACGAGACGGGCATATGACTAAGCCATGTATCCTTGTAGAATATTCTCGCGTATATCTCTGTGATTCGGCTGGCCTGGGGACTCACGTAGTGGATTCACGGGTTGGCCGGTTCACTTTATTCATTTTGTCATGGATGAGTTCTGTGGTCGGTTGTATTTGTTTGCCAGCGACGTGCTTGGCGACTGTCAAGCTTACAATTATTCATAAGTTTTGCTCGGCAGTAAGTTTGTAAATGTGATTTAACTCCACCTTAGGAACCTACCTTGGTTGATTTGCGGGGACGTGCGAGTCGCGTTGCATAGTCTGGTAGGATATACGTGATCGGTTAGCTATATGACATTTTTGATTTCCCCTGATAATACGACATGCTTGTTGAATTTTGTCTTGTTTTTTGCCTCTCGATACTCTAGTGTGCGTTCCAATAGCGCGTGTGCACTCTACACTCTTTTTTGATTTTGACTTATGTCCCACTTTGGTCAGTTCTAACGATTGCTTGTCTGTCTCAGGTCTCTAATTTAGTGTTTAGCCCGGCCTGGGTTCCTGCTTCGGCAAGTTCACGGGTTCGGGCCTTCCACGTTTATGATTTGGATCGATTTCCATATCCTGTGGTATGTGTTACGCCTGACTTGGTTTCTTGCTTCGGTGGGTTTCTGGGTCGGGCGATTCACGTTAGCAGCAAAATTGCTGCAGAGGTTTTGCAGTTTGCGCATTGCCCTATCATGACTTTCGATGTTCGTGGATGTGGTTCAAGCTCGAGAGTTGTGCTTGGAATTATTTTAAGTTCGACTTTTCAAGTTTGCGCATTGCCGAGATTTATCTGGCTGAAGTTGGTACTTATTTAGCTACTGCTGCACGGAGCGGGTACCACGTGGGGACACTACCCTTTCGGGAGATGTGTGGCTGAACCACGTAGGGCTCAGTGGTGCACGAAGCCGGCAAAGGCATGCCACTCTGTAGGGAAGTGGTGAGGAGTGAGGGGCTTTAGGAGCGCCGGGGAGCCGGATGGTCATTCCCGACACACATCTGGGTAGGGCCGTCACCAATCGTAGCAGGTGTCGGCTTGAGATTCACCACGGCAGGTCTACAACTCACCCTGATCGGAAGGGATCCTCGTCATGCGGGACTACGCACACTTTATAAGTACTGATTGCAAACACTCTTGCGGTAGTAATTGTGGAGTTGGATGGGTCCCGTGCGTCGGGGATCCGGGGGATAGATTTGCGCGTCGAATCCCACGCGTCGGGGATAGATTTTCTATCTCTGTACGTACGAAACGATGGTGCCCCGTGTGGTACTTGCCTGCATCGATGAGACAAAAACACGTCAAACCGTTAACACCGCACCGTAACCAACCGAATTTAAAAAACTTTGTGTAGTTTTTACTCATGTCGATAATCCGCGAATGCAACGCGAACCAGAGACAAAAGGCTTTGAGATTTAGGAAGGACGGCTTTTCCAGGCCCTCCAGCTAAACACGTGCAAATCCGCTTTAGTAACAAGAGAGGTACGGGACCTTGTGTACTCCGAAGGCATTGACATTTTGATGCTGCAGGAGCCGTACACTGGCAACGGAAACAACGTTGTCGGACGAGGAGTGGGGGCCAAGATGTATGTGGACTCTAAAGCAAAGCCTTGGGTCACAGTCATGATGGTCAATCTAAGCATGACGGAAGAACTTGTCTTCTAGTTGAGCAACTCGCACTGCTCATGTGTTGAGGTTCATCCGCCAGGCGCAATAACGTTCTACGTCGTCTCGATGTATTTCTAGTGCAGTGAGAAAAGTGAGGAGTGGGAAAAATATCTAAGACAGCTTGAGTGTATTTGTCGTGCATTGAGTGGCAAGGACATCCCTGATTGGCATGGACGCGAATGCACATTCACTTCTCTGAGGTGAAAGTTCGTCGGATGGAGAAGGAGAGGCGTTGTTCCACTTCATGATGGGGAACGTCGACACGATCGGTATGTTGAATGACGGGGACGCACTCATTTCAACGAATTTTCAAAACCCGAACTTGTCGTTTGACAGAATTACGAAATTCCGAAAAAGAAAAAGACCAACAGAAAAATGCTCTGAATCTCCACTGCTCTGAAACTTTGTTCCTCTGAAATTTAAAATTTCCGCGATCTCATTTCAACGAATATTCATAGCGCCGAACGATAAACACGCCGAAAATTCAATTCACTAAAAATATATAATTCCGATCTAACGAAATCCCAGATCGTCGTTTCTCCGAGAATTTTATTTTCCGAATTATCGATACGCCGAAAACATAAATGACTGATTCTGATATTCTCCGATTCTCCAATCAACCGTTTATTCATTTCACCATACCATCATTGAACAGAATCCACATTTGCCAATTTTGCAAGTGTCCTATCCATCATAGTTCCGATTAGTTTAAAATCCGAAGTATCAAAACAATGAAAGTTCAATACTTCGAATTCTTAAAACAGCGAAAATTCACGTTACCGACTTACCATAACCACGAGCGTTCATTGCATCGATTTCTCAAAACCCCGATTCGCTACTCCCCCTATTCGTCATGTTCCGGATTCACCAACACTCCGCCGCCTCGAAGTACCGAAACCTTAAAACACAGAATCTTCAAAACACCGAAAACCTATTGATCCGCCGCGTATGCGCATTAAGTAAGGGATGGGGGTAGCGGGGGCCTCGTAACGCGCATACGTGGCGGACCAATAGGTTTTCGGTGTTTTGAAGATTCCGTGTTTTGAGATTTCGGTACTTCGAGGCAGCGGAGTGTTGGTGAATCCGAAACGTGACGAATAGGGGAAGTAGTGGATAAGGTTTTTAGAAATCGATCCAATGAACGCTCGTAGTTATGGTTAGTCAGTAACTTGAATTTTCGCTGTTTTAAGAATTTGAAGTATTGAACTTTCGTTGTTTTGATACTTCGGATTTTGAATTAATCGGGACTATGATGAATCGGACACTTGCAAAATCGGAAAATGTGGATTTTGTTAAACGACGGTTCGGTAAAAGGAATTAACGGTTGATTGGAGAATCGGAGAAAATCAGAAGCGGTCATTTATGTTTTCGGTGTTTCGAAAATTCGGAAAATAAAATTCTCGGAGAAACGACGATCCGGGATTTCGTTAGATCAGGATTATGAATTTTCAGTGAATCGAATTTTCAGCGCGTTTATCGATCGGTGGTATGAATAATCGTTGACATGGGATCGCGGCAATTTTTAACTTCGGAGGAACAAAGTTTCAGAGCAATGGTGATTCGGGGCATTTTTTTTTTCTCAGTCTTTTTCTTTTTCGGAATTTTGTGATTCTGACAAATGACCAGTTCGGTGTTTTGAAAATTCGGTGAAATGAGTACGTCCCGAATGACGCGATGCAGGGGTCGACTTATAGAGGCAGGGGAGTTGGTACCTTGGTTGACTTTACACTGACGTCTAATAATCTGTATAAGAGAACCAGAAGCTGGAGATTTAAGGGGAGAATTCTACTTAGAAGTAGAAAACGGTCACTTTATTTCGGGCGTGGATAAAAAAAAAGCTATAAATGATAGAAAAACCAAATTTCGTACGCAGGATTTACGTTATATTTCTAATAATACAGAGAAAATTTTACTGCGAAATCTGCATTTTGCTCGTTGTCAGAAGCGTGCAAAAAAAGAGTCTGCAAATTCACAGTGGAACAGATTGCACGAAAACGGCTGAACCAATTTTCCTAATTTTTTTTTGCTAATTATAGAGAATACTATTTTTTAGTCCTTGACGAACAACTTTTCAGCAAAAACAATGCTGTTTTCGCAGAAAAAGATAGCGAATTCGCAAAAAAATGATTAAAATCGATTTTTTTTGATTCTAGAAGAAAAATAAGAATCTGAAAATGTCAAGAACTAGAGAATAGTATTCTCTATGATTAGCAAAAAAAATTATGAAAATCGATTCAGCCGTTTTCTTGCAACGTGTCCTACCGTGAATTTGCAGACTCTTCTTTGCACGCTTCTGACAACGAGTCAGATGCAGATTTTGCAGTAAAATCTTTTTTGCTTTATTAGAAATATAACATACAACCTACGTACGAAATTTGATTATTCTATCATTCGTAGTTTATTTCCTATCCACGCCCGAAATTAAGTAACCGTTTCCTACTTCTAATTGGTATTCCCCCCTTAAGATAAAGAGAGTAAGGGTGAAGATGTGCGATAACCTGAAGTTCTGGTTGGTCTGCTGAGTGGGCCAGGCCCGTAAACGCCACGAGCTAAGCTACATCAAGAGGCCAGGATTAGCAGAGAGGCCAGGCGAATATCTTTTGAAGGGACTTCGAATTCGTAGCTTATCAGTTTCTTCGGAAGCCCACGTATCTTTGCTGAAGTTACGAATAGGCTTTGCCCCCCGATTTTTTTCAGGACCTAATTCTCAAATACTGGGCGTTCTACATTGGAAACGCCGTAGCCACCGTCACGAGATACCTCACGTGAGCTTGGCTTGTAGTTGAAACACCTAGGTGTTTCAACTGTAAACCAAGTAATGAAGACTTCTCTCTAGAGTGACAGTTTTTGATTTTTTTTAAGTGCGTTATTCGAAGAGTTGTGTATCTTCGAAGTCGATAGGATAAAACTTTTGTTTTACCAGATATTCGCATAGGGTCTAATAGTTGAAAAAGTTAAATATATCGTCATCGAAAATAAGCTGAATTTTTTTTGAAATATAACATGGTAGATTATCTATCATAAAGAAAAAAGGTGATGTCCCTTTTAAAATACTTTACGAAATTGAAATAAAAGTTGTCGGGTTATACAGAATAAAAAAAAATTCGTGGAAGTTTTGATTTTTTTTCTTTCATCAATATTACAAAAGTTTACGACAAATAGTTTAATAAAAACTGATAAATATCATGATATATTACAAGACATGATATCATGATATTCAATCGTCGGTCAGACAACATTATATTTTTCGATTGAACTTTAATGACGCAAATACTAAATGATAATGAGAAAAGGAGGGAGACTGCGGTTATACTCGATTTCATATTTACTCTAGTTACACTTGAATGTAACAAAAAAGCTAGATAACCTGCTTTTTTGCAGCAAATAACCGATTACAGTTTAAAATCATCACACGGTGTACCGATTACATAATAATAATTTATGGAAGGATTTTTCTAAGAACATCTTGATATTTCACTTGAGCACGATTCGTGTTACATCTGAAAATTTTTCATTTCTAGAATTTTACTCTATTAGCTGACGATTATAAATATTACGCACCCTATATATGCAGTATATTCGTTTTGGTTGTGTAATATCTAACTTTGAAAGTGTGAACTGTGAAAAGTGATAACGAAGCTCACATTGTCATATCGAAGCACATCGAAATAAACAAAAAACTACTATGGCAGATATTCGTCATTACTTCCAAAAAATGTTTTGAATCGGAAGTACCTAAACCAGTTATAATAAATGAAAAAGAAATAATCCAACCAGGAATCAATTCTGCATATTCGGGTATGAATTTCAAATCTGTGACTTCGTAGCAAATATGCTGCATTTAATGTATAACCTCGAAACGTCTGAATTTTTATTTCACATATTTTGAAACGTGCTTGTTTACGATATAACGATTGCGAATCATGTAAGCCTGATCGAAAAATGGCCAAAGTTTGTTTGGCACGTTCGTCACATGCTTCAAATAATTCTGAATTGAAAAATGCCTAATAAATGATTTAGGTTTTTCGGCGTCTTGGAATCAAAAATTGCATTCCTTATTATAAATGGAAAAAATCATTATTTCTAACATAGATCCCGTGTCGAAAAACACTTTTCAACACTATCAACACTACTCAACACTACTAACAAAACACTTTTCAACACTATTCAACACTACTCAACACTAGTAG
>JAPYZL010176478.1:0-21065 GCA_030522825.1 Platygaster orseoliae
ATTTGACTCTGAAATTTTGTAGACATATTTTTGAATATATTTCTAATCGCATGAGATAATTTTCAAAAAATTGATTTTTTTGACTCTCTAAACCAGGTTTCCCCCTTAATAATCTGACGAAAAATTATCAAAAAAAAAAATTGGTTGCGTGCAGGTGAAAAAAGTGAAAATTTCCTTTTTCATAATCTCAGATGGTGATACGTATCATTTTTAATACCATTTGAAATATATTTTATATTATATCGATTTTCAATAATAAAATTATCATATGAGTTTATTATAATTTTCAATAATAATAATTTTAATTGATATCAAGAATTTTCAATAATTTCTAAAGTTTAATTTTTTTATATTATTACATTAGCCTATGGATAATTTTCATAAAAATTTAGAAATAATTATAGTAATACTCGTATCAATATTAACAATAATTATATGAAGATACTATTTTTTGAAAAATTTATGGGTTAGCTCCATACATTTGATTTGCGAATACTACGAGAAGTTTTGTTTACAAATCATCCACTTTATATATATCTTCCATATTGCTTGCAATTCTAAAGGACAATTTTTCACAAGGTTGTCAAGTTTCTCTTGGAATCATTATATATAATGAGAAGTCCGTGGACAATGAGATTGCAATATATATATTTTTGAAGAGGTTTTGCAAGTATAGAGGGGGGAGGGGATCGAGGAACTTTCTACATCGACCGTTATTTTATTGGTGGTTTATAAATGGAAAGTTCTCGTGGTTTCGGATTTGCGTTACGTGGGTAGAATTACGATAGGTTTTCTTTATTGTTGTTTTATCGAAGGATTTATGAGAGAAATGAAAAGAGGCCTTACTCGTTAAGGTTTTTGCTAGATATTCGTGGTTTTCTGGTGTTTCAATGAGTTTTGTGTATTTATATTGAGGCGGTAATTTGAATGATTAGTATATTTAAATTTTTAATCATTTTTTACTCGTGGTTTTCTCAACAAATAATGATGTTTTAACTTAAATATTTATTTTATGATTTATTTACTATTTTTTTATTCTAAACAAAATTAATAATAGTAATTATCATTATACTTCGTCGTATTTGTGGTTTAATGGGTTTAATAAATGAAAAAAATTTTTTTTGGAGTATAAA
Source organism: Platygaster orseoliae (assembly GCA_030522825.1). NCBI lineage: Eukaryota > Metazoa > Arthropoda > Insecta > Hymenoptera > Platygastridae > Platygaster > Platygaster orseoliae. The sequence goes on from JAPYZL010176478.1 coordinate 1,134, forward strand.
AATTTCCGAAATTTCTCTTAACTGTATTATAAACTTCTTGATTATGATTCGGAAAAAAATTAATTAGGCGGTCAGTTTAGTTACTTAGAGTGGTTTTTTTGTATTTAACAATTAGAAAATCCAAGACTCCGAAACACGACTGAAAGTTTGACGTCATTGATTTTTTGATTAAAAAGTGTAAGGGAGGAAAAATGGGTTTTTAAAACCTGCTCACGTATTTTTAAAAGGAACCGCAATACATTCGAAAAACTAGAAAAAAATTCACAATAGATGAGAATTGTCAGTTTTTCATAATGAGAAATTGTTCTCACTCGACCAACTGATTTTTACTCCAAATTTCAATTTTTATTTTGAGGCTACTACAATTTGTTGTAAAAATTTAGCTTTACAATTAGAGCTATTTGAAATGTACTTTTTATTAATTAAATTATCGTGGAAGTACAGTGGTGAAATTTCTTAGAAATCTTTTATAGTAAAAAATCGAAAAATACGCAGAGCTCAAACGTAGAACATTTTGCAACTTTCCACATAATTATACGGGTTGTGCAGAATGTTGACTCAGAAGATCGTACATTAATTCATTAGTTTGTTTACACATTAGTAAATCCGCTTGAATTTCAACCATAAAAATATGTTGATAACCATCGAGGAAATAAATTTACGATTCTAGACGTATTCCCATGCCAGGGCATTTACTTTCAAATCTTAACTGGGTCCACGGAATACGAATGATTGCGTGATTTTCTAATAATTTTCGTTTGCTCCGAGTTCACAAACCAGTTTAGAATTAAGGAATATCGATTTCTTGGACTTTGTACCAATTATTTTTAATAGTTAAGTACTCTAGAGGAAAAATATTCTGAAGTTTTACAATATTTTGCAATCAAAAAAGTTACAATCTAACGTTATATAATTTTTAAATTACTGTAGGAAACTTAATTTCATAGTTACCTGCATGTGCATGCCAAAGATGCGTCCCAGAAACAGAAGCTCGAAACTTGTACTGGAAAGTCGTGTAACTTGGTATCGGACATTGCGTTATCAACGGGGCGCCATCCATAAAAGGACTTTCCGTTTGAGTTTGACCACGCCAATGAACCGTTGCCGATTTACCGGGCAATCGGTTGATTACGTCAACAACTAAGATGTCATTTTCACATACCTGCCGACAAGTAAATTTTTTTATCGCTCTCCAACTTTCTTTTTCATACAAATAACAGATGGATCCTTTTTAAAGACATGCTATGAAATTCACCTGAATACTGGGACCAGGCATTTGGCGATTTGCGACGAGTATATTATTACTTCCGTTTTCTGTATCGCAATGACGATTCAAACATTCGGTTTCGTTTGCTCTGCATTTTTGGCAACGTCTGTAATGAAATTTGAGGATTGGAAATCGAAATTCTGAGTTGGAGTAATTATTGTACTCACGAATTTAGAACTTTGAATTCTTCCAGTGTCAATTTTATACGGCAAATCATGGGCCAGTCCAGATGGTGACATGGTCTATCACATGAGAGGAATGTTTGATCTGAAACATGGTATTTAGCGATTTTTTTAATTTGAAACTTCGTGTTTCGAAAGTTAAACTTATAATGTAGATTTATGCAATTGAAGAAAACTTTAGTTTTTTGAATATTGAATAATATTTAATTTACGAGCATTCTTGAAAAACGCATCTCGTCTTTTCTTATTTAAATGAAATTCTAGTTTGGGTAAATTCACTTCCTCTTCAAAACTCCTTTAATTTTATAAGAACCATTGTATACAGATAGTAAGTTATTGAATAGGCGTATTGAATAGGCAGGCGTGCGCTGTCTGCTAAAATATAAGAAATATTGCAAAAAGTGCCCTTGTAACCATGAAACATATAAGATTCGCTAAAAACTTATAAGTTTATCAAATTTCTTATATGTCAACGTTTTCTTATATGTCGACTTATAAGTCACATATATGTTTTTTGTAAGTATAAGTATATGTCAACTTATAAGTTTTCGATAAACTTATAAGTCGACATATATGTTTGCAAAAAACATATATGTGACTTATAAGTCGACATATAAGAAATTTGATATACTTATAAGTTTTTGGCCAATATTATATGTTTCATGGTTACAAGGGTGATTATTTTATCGCCTTAATTGCGGGACTTAAACAAATATTTCGGATAGTGGAATGGTATCAAACGATCAAAAAAGGTTTCATCTTTCTTTTGAGTATTCTGAGAACTTATTTCTTGCTATAGGGAAAATTTGATGACGATGTCGAAACTGTCCTTTTCGCGTCGTGCGGAACGGTCGGGAACGTCCCGGAACGTTCCCTCAAAACCGCCAGGGAAACGATCAAAAACGATGAAAATTTAATATTATTTTAATAGAATTGTTGTATATATCAATTTTAATATAAATAATTGTATTGTAATATAATTAAAATAATTAAATATATTAATTAGATTAATTGTGAAGTATTGGCTCTGAGGGATTGGAACGGATCATGATAAAGAGGAATAATTTGAGATAATTATAAGGACCATCTTGCAACAAATGTTATATATATCTATCATTAAATTTCTCACATGTTAATCTCGATTGAATTCACAACTTTTCCAATGTAAGGGATGTAGTTTTTACTTGACATCAATTTTTTAATGCTTGCGAAATAAGTATAATACGCGCCGTCGCGCTAGTCGCATCGGAAGACAAAAGCCTTGAGGAAATGGCGGAAAAGCCGATATCGTGAAAGGCCGATAATTTCACAAATGACTGGGGAAATGGGCTATATTTGAGTCATAAGATGTTTCCAAGCCAGAGCTTTTGTCTATTTCTCCGTTATTACCGTTAATCGCCCGTTTTTCACGGTGACGATAAAAATGACATAAATTTATCGCTCGCTCGTCCTGAATGTATTATGCCTCGCGCACATTTTGCGAAATCGCTAAAGGAAGCCGATCGGGTTATTAAGCCACGTATAAAAATGTAATAACACCCGTTTCGGATTTTCTTTCTGGTACCATGTTTTTCTCAAATTACGAAAGCCGGAATTTCCCGCTTTCCACGCCCGATCTTAGGATAGTTATCATACATATTTTTCTGGGAATCTAAATTGTTGTGACTTTTTCATTAGACTTTCCAACAAAGTTATTCGCAATTAAAAAGTTCCAGGAAACGGAGCGCGAATCCATGTAAATTGTAGGAAATCAGGAATACTTAGTTTGTAATTTGTATCTGGTGCTAATGTATGGTGGAAGGTGTGAATAGAGTTATTTTTTAATGACATTTTTCCCGATCTCTTACGTATAGCACGTTAAATAGGTATTGTTAATATAATACGTGTCTGTGACAGATTTTTTATATTGAATAAATGTAGAGTTCGTAAGCCGAGACGAAGCCAAGGCATATAATCCTTTCAGAAGAACAAAACAAGGCAAATGTAAAACAACCTTCAAAAATCGTTATCATCAGTTTCAGCAAATTCTTACATTATATTCATATTTACCGAAATTGCAACATAGTTTTTAATTTTATAATAAAGAGTATATGAAAATATACCGTTTGCATCTTACTATTTTAAAGATTTCGGATAAAGAAGGAAGATTTTAGGAAAATGATTTAAAAAGGATTTTGGGATAAATTGCGGCTATTGTAGATGAGTTAGGATTTTAATAAATGGATGGAAGAAAGTAAGAAAAAGTTGTTTTAAATAAATTATCTATTAGACTATATTCTAAAATATCAGTGTTCGAGAATTTGAATCAACAAATATAAAATCTAGTAAACATGAAAAAAATAACCAAGGTTTGTGATTTCGAAGTTTCTTAAATCTCTGCAAGTTTATGATATTTTAAGGCATGAAAACTTCGAAATTCGAATTCAAAAAAGTTAATAAGAGGTTTTTCAGAAATTAAAATTTTTGAAATTACTTGTTGAAATGAAAATTTAATAAATGAATCAGGTTTTGAAAAATATTATCAGATGTAAAATTTTAAGATACGAATTAGAATATTTGAAGTTTTTGATTATTCTATTTTTTCAAAAAAAAAATTGAATATGTATTATCTTGAATATCCGAAATTAGAATTGTTTCAAAATATTGCCTTGAATTTTATTTTAATTAACAAAGCTATTGAAAGTTGATTTTAAATCTTGAAATATATGTAAGATAAAAAATTATAATCCAAAAGCTAAAATCTGAAGTAACTTTCGAAAAAATCGAGTTTTTTCAGTACTTCCAATTTTTTAATTTTTTTTTAAAAATTGAAATAGAAAATAATTAATACCAGCGACCGCTAAAAATTTTGCATTCAAATTCTCTAGTAAACTTAAAAAATTTTCATACAATTGAGCGGGAGCGCTCGACCTAGTAAGTAAGGGAGGGAGCGTAACGCGAAGATCCGATCAAAAGGAAGACGAAAACGAAATATTTCAATAAACTTTTTTTTATAATTTTCTTTACTTTAGCGATGCTCCTAAAGTGCAGAAAAATTCATTGGCATTATTTTTATATATATATATATATATATTATAACTTGGCGCGGTCATTGATTTATTCATACTGTGGCTATAATAATAATGCAATCAACATGAAATTTTTATGGAGACTTCTTTGCTCTATAATAAAGAAAATTTGTCAATAAAAGTTTTGAAAATTTCGAGGTTTTGGTTTAATATTTAATATCATTGTTTATTATTATTTCAACTATAAATAAATACGCGTTACGCCCCCTCCCTTACTTACTAGGTCGAGCGCTCCCACTGTTTTGCTTTCCGGCCCCTCAATTTTGATACCCTTTAAAATAATAACTTTAGAATACAAAGAAAAAAATGAAATAATCGGAAATGAATTTGATTTAAGTAAGTGTAAGTTTTTCGATTAAAAAATTTAATCAACTTTTGAGTTTTCTATTAGTTTCAATAACCCTTTTAACTTATGATAACTCAAGAATAAGTTTTTGAAAATTTTTGACACAAGTGATAAGATTTCTTAGAAATAAAACGGTTTTTCTCGAATTTTACATGTTATATATTAAATATATTCTCAATATATTGAAATCACTCAAACTATTTCAAAAGTATTCAAGCCCAAGGTACAAAGCACCATTTCCAAAACTTTCAATAAACTTCGCAACGATTGTTCGAAATTTTTCTAGTTCAACTTACTAGGCCAGTAATGATTCAAATGCAAAAATGTTGCGGCTGCTGCGATCATCAAAATGATAATGATCCATCTTAAAAAATACGGGGCCGATGTTACGGGGTGAGTTCTTGGAGAATGCATCGTCTACTTGCGTTCCGTACGCGTTTTTTTGAGCACGTTAGAGGCGATGGCATCACTTTTGGAGATCCTGAAAATTTCCTTTTTTCTCCAGATTCCGAAATAAAATTCTGAACATAACATGTACAAGAATTTTATGTGGACGGTTCACAGCTCACTGAGATACAAATAGTATTTATAAAAAATAATTAAAAATGTTAAGAATAATCTTAAAAATGTTGTAATTTTTTTTAGAATTTCCACAATGCCGTGAGACGAAAAAATCCAAAAATTTTATGATGTTTTCTCCTGGAATCGTAAATATAAAGAAGTACATTATGAATATATTCGTGACGAATGAAAAAGAAAGTAGATATTTGTAAAAATTTCAAGATTTAATGATTCGAGAATATGAAATCCACATCAAAGAAAGTTTCAAAATTGTAATTAATAGATATAAGCATAGTTTCGCTTATACAAACAAAATGTTTTGTGGAGTTTTCTCAAAGACTGTTAATATTACCAAATGGACAATAAATATATGTTACGGTGCACATAAAAACTGAGCTAAGGAATTAAGTTTTTACTGAACCTCAATAATTATTTATAAACATTTCATGGTCTTAGTTTTATAATTTCTACAAAGAGAATGTGGAAAAAAAATTTGTTATTCCCTTCCAGATTTAAGCTTTATAATATTAGAATTGATTTTACAGGATTTTATAGATTTATAAAAGCTTATTATTACAACTTCTGTAGCCTCGTAATTTCAAAGAACTTACAAGATTGAAAAAATTATTGTAATTTAATTGAAAATTTAATAAAATTATGAGTAAGCATTCTAAGTTTCTAAAAATCTTATCAAATTGCATTTTCAAAAATTTTAAAGCTTGCGCAAAATGGTCCATAAAAATTAAGCAACAATTTTCAGGATGTTATAAAGTTATAAAATAACATTTGTTAGTTTTATTTATAAACAAAAATTCAGATTTTTTATGTATATTTACATATATTTGCATGCATTGTTTGACTAATGGAAATTCCACGATTTTCTGTGTGACTTCAGTACTCAGAAATAATTCTCACTTCAACTTCTTTCTATAGGAACTTTGACCAGTTTCGTAAAAAAACTTGTGCATTCACGTGCTCATGCATTAATGCAGTGCTAAGCTAATGTGAAGAAAAAGAAGTCTCAACTGGCTTCCTCGAGTAATGAAGAAACAGCTTCTAAGTACTTGATCAAATTTTACGCAATCGGCTTGATAATTTTATTGATTCTCGCTTCAGACGTCAAATTGGAAAAACTTGTTTTCCGAAATCTACGAGAACATGTACGAATTTTCTATCAAAATTTTTCGATTATTCGTGTGTATAAGATCTTTTATAAAAACCTGTCGACAAGTTTTTAAAAATTCAAAAGGATAATTGTAATTCAACCATTAATCTCCAAAAATGTCAGCATTTCTTTCCATTTTCGTAGTCTTCAAAATTTTTTATACTTCGGGAAAATTCAGTTACTTAAGGCGCAGAAATCATTTTATTTTCGATTAAGTGAATTGCATTTTCACTGACTACAAAGAACTTGATAAAAACAACGAATATTGTTTGTTCTTCTAAATTTCTGCAAAACTGAGAAACCGATAATTGTTGCATTAGAAAATTTCAAATACGAATCTGAGCTAAAATTGCATAGGAATGGTTTAATGAAAAAAATTAACTTTTTAAAGTTCGAAAAAATAGGGTTTGAATTCGTTTACAAAAATCAAATGTAGTGAATAAGAAAATGCTTTTTTTTCGACTTTGAGTGGATGAATCTACAAGTTAAAAAAAATTGTTAAACCAAAAAATATTGATGTACATAAAACATTTTTAACGTATTAAAAAATTTTGTTTCCAACTTGAGAATTTCTTTAAAATAATAAATATTGGACCCCAACTCCTCATTTGCCACAAATCGACGTAAAATTTCGTCTAAATTAAGTGTAAGTCGCTTTTGAACTATAAATTTTTCTACAAAGCTTTTTAAACTAATTTCAAAGTCTCTGTAAAACGAAGTAAAACCTGAAGTTTCCATATCCAAAATACACCTATGCACCCACAACGGCGTCAAAACATTTTAAACAAACTCACAAATGAACACAAAATTTTCGCTTATACACCTCATGAAAAAAAAAAAAATTGAATTGATTTTCCAAAAAACTCCACAAATTCAATCCACAAAAAATGAAAGAAAGACTAGTATCAATAAACAAAAAAAAACTAAAATAAAATAAAAAAACTAAATAAACTCCACGGTTCGTATATTCTTCTAAAACTCACATAACAAACACTTTTCGAAAAAAAATTCCGAATCAGTATAAAAAAAAAAAACTTTACTTCGAACAAAACCGGAAGTTCCCGAAATTTTAAAACGCGTGCCTGCGCACGCTCCCGACTGGCGTCGAAACACGACTAACGAAATTCGCTGGCCAAGTTTTGTTGCTCGCCCCAGCTCGCCCCCCGACACTCCAGGGATCGCTTAATGAAAGACGAATGCCGTCATCCCGTTCGAACCCCGGGATTTGCATTGTCCACCGGTGATCGAAAATGTATGCCAGACGCGAGAACCAGTGAAAGTTATGGCGGGCCGTAATCCTGCGTCATGCGCCCGCGAGGGGAATAAGTACTTTCATCTCCGCGACCTTTCTCCTTTTTTCTCCCCTCGACTCGACCGCGCCGTACATTCCCCCACTTCTACAGTGTAATTTCACTTTCACTGAAACCGGCCTCGAGCAAGTGTTGTCATTGCTGCTGGTCATTGCGGCGAGATTTTGGAAAGCAAGTTTCATTTTCCACAGCCGAAGCCGACAGCGGCGAGCGCGCCATTTTGTCCGTTACGTAACCGACATTAATTTTAAAATTACCTCGGATTCTGCCGAAATAGACTTTACCGATTTTTCAAAATTAGTGAAAATCAAAACTTTGAACCGAAATAACATAAGTTATAATAAAACTTTTGAAATTATTTCAGTATCTTTTTTACAATAAAAACTTCTGTAAACACCCTTTTTTGAATGCCCTGAAATCGCGCGCCATTTTACGTGACGTCACTAGGCAGATGCAACATCAACAGCGCATTTGCAGTGTTTTTGTTTATTCACATATTGAGTAACATTAAATTAAGTAGTTTTAAATTATAATAAGTTTCGTTGAATTAAATTGAAAATATTTTTGAAAAATATGAAAAAAGAATCAATAATAATATTTTTCAAGAATATTATAGTTAAAAAACATTAAAAAATAGTATTAAAAAATATATAATTATAATTAAAATTGAAATACATTGAATGAGAATTCAAATAAATTTATAGATTTCATTACATATATTATGATATGATGCGAATGAAAAATTATAATTCAGTAGGAAACAAAATTATTTCCCTAATACATTTACTTGAAACCTTATAAAATCCTTATTAAAATCTGAATTCCTTATAAAATTTTCCATTTTTTACAAGGCACCCTTAAAAAATCCTTATAAAAATTAATATTCCTTATTAAGCGACCTTATAAAATCCTTATAAGGAAAAAATTTTATATAACATTTCATAATATCCTTATAAATTTTGAAATTCCTTATAAATTTTTCATTAACTTATAAGGATTTTATAAGGAAACTTTATAAAATCCTTAAAATCCTTATAAGGATTTTATAAGGTCACTTTACAAAAAGTCTTCATCAGGATTTTATAAAGATTTTATAAGGTTCCAAGTTAGTAGGGTTAAGGGGAGCTTCTCCTATAAACAGGGTATTTCGCTCCTTAACTTCGAGCGTGAATTAAAAAAAAACTATGGGTTGCCCAGTCTTGAATTTTTATGAAGTTATTATTCTTTACTAGAAACTGCTTCATTGATAATTTTATGTAAAAATATCGAGCCGTTCCTGAGATATGGTTGCTCAAAGTGGGACATATTATTTTCGCAGAGGTAAATGGCGTGCACTGTAGAGCCTCAGGAGTTGATTCTGGAACAAACAATATAATATGTTTTTTGCTTGTTTTTGAGTCCTCTATGGAACGACGTCTTTGTAAAAAAAAAAATGATTTTTACAAAAAATACAACAAAATTTGCAAAGTTTCAATTTTTTTTCAACAAATTTGTTTAAAAAAAGTGGGATAAAAATTTTTTTCACAACTTTCTCGACGATGTTCCATTTGAAATTAAATACGCTTCAATCCGATGTATAAATTTTTGAAATTGGTCAACTCGTTCTTTAGTTATCGTGCACACCAGTTTGTAAAACATGTTCCATTTTGAGCAACCATATCTCAGGAACGACGCGATATTTTTACATTAAATTAACACTGTAGCAGTCTATAATAAAAACCACATAAAAATTCAAGCTTAGGCAACCGATAGTTTTTTTTAAATCAACATTCGAAATTAAGGAGCGAAAAACCCCGTTTACAGGAGAAGCTCCTTTTAAGGCGACTCGGAAGACATTCTCTTTTCGTCCTCCTTCCTCTCATTCGCTTTCCGTTCTATTCGTCTCTCTTGCACTACAGCAGCTTCTGTGTCCACTGTGCAAACAAATCATAATTTATTCATAAATATAGAAAAATCAGTAGTAAGTTATTGAAGAAATAATCATTGTCGGCTAAAAATCTGTGAAAATAAATAATCATCAGCAACATTGATTATGATAAACAATGAATCGCAATTTTGATGCCATAAATTCCAAAACGAATCCGTTTTCGACATTCATTTTGCCAAAAAAGTAGGAGTGAAGTAATTGCAAATGCGGGTAATTACGAGTTTTCTTTGCGTGTTTTTACACACAAACAGCTAGGATATTTAAATTTGCCTCCCTAGTGACGTTACGCTGTGCTTCGACCAGTCACCGCATTTCTTTTCCCACCGTTCAAAAATTCAAAGTTTAACATTTGTTTTTTCAAATTCTAATGATCGAATTGATAAAATTTTTAGATTTTCAGTAAAAAACTGAAAAAATTCACGCAAAAAAAAAATTTTTCAATAAAAATTTGTTATGGCAAGGAGTCTATTGAGGGAGAATTTTGTCCAGTTTTTTTGGGAAGAATGTAGGGGTGTGCGAAATTTATATTTGTTTGGGACGGGATCTCGAGTTTTTCGGGAATCCCAAAAAGTGCGGGAATCTCAAAAAATTTTAAAATCCCGAAATTTGGAAATCCAAAAAAGATCGGAAATGTCCAAGAATCTTAATCTGGTATTCCGAAAAGTTCAAAAATCTAGTGAAAATCCAAGATTCAGAAAAGTTCAAAAAATTTTAGAGCATTCGGAAAATTCAAAAATTTGGAGTCCCAAAAAATAAAAACCTTGAATAATTGGGTGATTCGAAAAATTGAGGAATTCTGCCGAAATACGAGGACCTGAATAAGTAAGAATATGTCAAAGTTATTTAATGTTTTTATGTTATCTAAGAGTTGAAAAACATTGTAATTCCTGTAAAATTTAGGATACTGACAGGCATTAAAACTTTGAAAATAAAGTTAAGAAGTTAGTCAGATAAAAAATGAAGAAACACCAAGACTTTCACGTTGGTATTTTTGAGCAGTCACTTAAAATCGTAAATATTGATCCATTGAATGAAAGTAATAAATAGGAAGTTTTTGAAAATTCATGATGAAATATCCACTTTTAATAGCTTTCATTGGTATATGAAACGCCTGTTATGTTTTTTTATGCCTGCATTAATTGGTTTTCTCGAGTCAGTAACGAAATTTTGGAAAGCAAGTTTTGTTTTATACATCAAAGTGAAAGTTGGTACCGTATTCTTCTTTTACGTAATCGACGCTTCCTGAAACTTTGCATATAGTCGAATCTTCAGCATAATTTCTTCGATCAAAACTAGAGATACTCGGTTATGATAAGTCATAAAAACTGCTGCTATGTCATGGTCGTATGACCGATCATGTGACCGTCACACATCTTACATTTTGTGCTCTATGTGTTGAAAATCAGGAGCCTTTTAACAGTTTGCATTTGCTAGTTAAAAGTTTCCCTCTGTTTTAACCTTGCAGTTAAGAAAAAAAATAATTTTTCAAAACATTAGTACTTTAGATTGTTAATTTTACACTGAAAATGTAAAATATTCACTTATATGTTATATTTGGATATAATGATTTTTTTTCAATCTCAATTTATTATTTTAAATGTCTAATTATTTACTCTTAATACAAGCTCAATAGTCTAATGAAAGGAATGGACAAGGTTTTTCATGACCTTTTTCTCATATGTCTATTCATCCAATTTTTTAGTTAAGGTTATCTGATTACCAACTTTCACCATAAGTTAAACAGAAATAATTTTCTTCATACTAATTATCAAGACATGTGATCTAATTATCAAGACCCCGGATCCAATGATTTATTGAATTTGTATTGTATGATTATCCCTCACATAATAATAAAAAGGGAAATCATAGAAAGTCAAGAAGGAATGTGTTAAATGAAACCAATGTGATAAAATCTTCGTAAGCTGCGTTTTTTTCAATTCTTTACTACAAATTGTTGATTCCAAATGGTAAAAGTCACAAGATTCTGACCATGAAATCTAACATATTTAAAAATTCTGAAAATTTATACCTCGATTGCTGTGAAAAAATTAATCGCAATAAAATTTGTAGATTGTTGATTCATGATCGAAATCCATTGTACACTTTTTTCGGCAAGTTTTTAGAATGTCTGTTCACGCTGTATTCCTTTTCACCTGAATTAATTGATTCTGCCAATCAATTAACCTGCAGAGAAATTTAGGAAAGCAAGTAGCGTTTTCAGCGGAGAAAAAGTTGGGTACCGTTTTTTTACGTAATCTTCGCTACCTTGAATTTCGCTGTAATTTATACGATTTTTGCAAGTATTCGCAAATTTTCAAATTCAGTAAAAAAAATATAATAATAATCTTAATAATATATATTAAGTTATATAATAAATATTATTTGAATACATATTAAAAATATATTATACAAATATTAAATAATAATATTTGTTATCCTCCGAAACACCAAAAAAGTACATAAGGCAAACTTCGAGAAAATTTATATCGAAACTAGAAAAACAAAATAAAACAGAAAAGAACAAGTCTGAAAAACCGTAGGAGGGATAAGAACAGCAGTGTAAATGGTTCGTAAAAAGAAAAGCGAAATACTCGAGGAAGCAAATCGCGGTTTGTCGAGACGATGATTAATGACTCTTGAACAAAATAATAAATGTAGAAACGATTGTTACCGGATTTGAAATCACGTGCTTATTATGAAAATCGTATTGCCGGTGAGAGGGTATTCAACTTGAAGCCGCGACTGCACGTAAAAGCATTGCAGCATTCTTTCCACGCAATAAACTGCACGCGTGAGCGAGATCGAAAGCGAGAAGAATCAGATAAACCTAGTCGTTACAATTTGTTTGATGCGTTCGTCAACGCAACGAAGATAATTAATTATATAACAATGAAACGTCAGTCAAGAATTTCTAAATAACGTTCACTTATTCACTGGCGATTAAAAACTGCAGGCTTTAATTTTATGTGTCAAATAAAAATTATTAAAAAAACTTGTTATACCTGACGTATTATTTGTTTTCACAGAACAATCTCATTCCCTCCCATTTTCCTCTTTACCCTTTCAATATCTTCAACTAATTAAAATTACCTATTTTTTTTTTTCATATTTTCAGTAGATTCAAAAATATTGTAACATAAATATTGGTTAAAAATAGAGCAATCAAATGTCACAAAGTGTTTGCGATAAGTTTGCTATTATTTTGGGCACATTCGATTTATGCCCAACCTACACGACTGAACCATGCGTTTACATCATATTGCTGAAACTTTTGCTACATTGAGTTGGCGAAACTGTTGTCGACAAAAGCATAGGTGAATGAGGACGCGCCTTCTCGTCAACTTTGTTTCATGTCATGGAATTACGTTGCGCAAACTTTACACAAATATAACGCAATATGTTATGTCTTATTGAGTGGGTTTGAACTTGAGTTTTTAAAGGTTTTCATCTGTTTTGTACGGGGAAAAATGTTTACAATTGTTTCATAGTTGTTTTATTGACATTTCATAGTTTGTTATTTTTTACTCTATATTTATTTCTTTTTTTGTGATCTAAATTTCGCCATATACGGTGAGCGTCGGCCCCCTACCTCCACCGGGGCTCTGCCCCTGAACTCCGTCGGGGGGCTTCGCCTCCCAAACCCCCCGATGTTCGCCCTACCACCGTTCGGGTAAACACCATTTCTAAAAATTATTTACAATAGCGTTGTTCCGTAAAAAGCTCATTTTTCATGTCTCCGAACAAAAATGGTGTTCGCATCGCGGGCGTGGTGGAAATTTTCGTCTCGGATCAACTTAGAGAGAGAAAGCAATACTCGAGTTGCCGAGTATGGCAAGTTTTAAGAATATGAAAAATTGCATTAAAAATTTTTTTAGTTTCCGCATACTACAATCAGACATAGAGAATGAAATTCAGAAACACCCAGCATAACCTCCTTTCAATCCATCAAAAAAGCAATATCAAGGTTAACAACCAATAACCTTCCGTCTGAAACTTCATAAATCTTTCAAAGTACTCTAATTTTCAAACAGCATGCATTCTCAAGCAAGATCTCAATCTCACTTTCTCCTGGTTCACAAAAACTTGCAATTTTTTTTCACAGGACGTCCCGTAAGCTCGAAACTCCTGCTTCTATTTCTCCCATCAACCTCATAAAGTGTATTTCGTTATCAGAGCGGCAGTTTACCACAAGTTAATCACTCCCTCGATCAAACAACCTAATTAATATTTAGTAGAAAACCCGTCAAAGCTCGCCTTCTTTCGCAAAAATGGGCAGAAACATGATCCACAACGAATCGCAAACCTCATAGATCAAACCCAACCCGTTTCTCATTTCACGAATCATCATGCTCACTCTATAATCAAGCAATGATTAAGCCTCAATTCCCACTATATTGTAGGCAGTCGTAAATCCATCCCGCTCTCACCGATTGTAATTACATTTTTCCAATCAAATCACGCATTTGACTTCTGGTATGCAAAATTATTCGCGTTTAATTCATTCGCCATTTTTTCTCCATCTCGTGCGAAACGACTTAAATCTCGCTCGCTGATTATGAAAAAAAGAGAAAATACGCGTTTCTGCGATTAATGAAGCTCGATTTCCTGGTCCGGAAAGTACCTAAAGTAGGATCGTGAGTAATTCATAACGACACTTCGCGAGAGTGCGATGGCGAGGAAAAAACCCCTCTTTTTGTAACGTTGTCACACATGCTTCTTTGTCGGGTGAAAGCGCCGAGTACTTTAACGGTTTTTCCACGGAAGCAAAGGTCTATGGGATTAGGTTGGGTTACTTTATGAGAATATGGAAAAAATTTTTTGTTGAGAGAGAAAGGGGGAGTTGGAGGGGGTCGGTAATTTTTCGGGGAACAGATAGTAAGTTTACCTGGGACGGGGGTGAAGTAAATGATAGTCGCCACCACGGTACCGAGGCCCACCAGCACTGCCAACCTGAAGAGCATCCTGGGGGTGGATTTAGCGTTCTTCCGCGTTCCCTTGAAATTGAAGCTGCGGCGAAAGTCGCGACCGAGCGGTTTCGTAGTCGCGGATATACTAGCATCGTGGCAAATTCATTGCCAGGGAGAGAGTTGGCTTCGATCAAGGAAGAGAATATAAAAGCCTTGTATAGACTGCAAAGGAGCCATAGGTCGAGCGCTGAAGACGTCGATTTATTTGAAATAATGAATGTTTTGTCTATCGTGACACACTTTTGAGGCTGACGATTCTTACGAAGTATACTGTTGAATGGGGAAAATGAATGAGAATGAGTTTATTATTGTGAATTTTGTAGTGGTGTGCGGAATCCCGAACTTTCTGAATTTTCAGCGCACCGTATCCCGAAAATTTCGGGATCAAAAATAGCTTCAATCGCATACTTACTTTTTCTTTAACGTTTGGGTAAAATTGAAAATAGTTAATTACTTTACTTACTTTCGATTACTTAATGAAAAAAAAAAATGTTCGGTTAAGAACATTATAGAAAATAATAAGTAAGCAATTAAATTTTTACCAGTATATTTTGAAATATTGTAAGATTGACAGATTGGTAGCTATAATGTATCAAAAACCTTACTACATTGTCAATTTAAATTAACAATATCTACACTTCAGACAAAAATTTTATCTACTTTTATTAAGGTACAAAAAAACTATTTTCGTGCCTAGGAGCAAGAAGTCAATTCAAGCGAAAACGAGATTTATAAGGCGAGGCGAAGCCGAGTCGTAAAATTGTCTGAGTCTATTAAGACGACACGGAAGACATTCTCTTTTCGTCCTTCTTCCTCTTATTTAGTTTTCATTCTATGCGTCTCTCTCGCACTACAGTAGCTTCCGAGTTGTCTTAAATCGACGATTGCTCACAGACGCAAGCGGAATTTATCATGTTTAGGCCTTAAAAGCGTGATTTAGTGTCTGAATCAGATTTCTGAAAAAGCTAAATAATTTTCTTTTTCTTTATTTTTATCGTCAATAAATAAAAGAGATATAAGTGGAAAATTTTTAAACTACATTTCTAAAATGCAAATATTTAAAAATAAAATGATATCTGACAAATATAGAAAGCTTCGGACAAACCCGAATAAAGATAGTTACTACTCCTTGTTGTACGATTTTTTATACACAATACAATTGAAACTTACAATATTGTTAATATGATTGGAAAAATTCATACGTAAAATATTTATATTGTTTACATTTTTACATTTATTACCGCAAAAAATGTATATTAATACGTTGGTATAGATTTTTAATACATTGGTAAAGATTTCATAGAATAAACAATGCGTAGAATTTTATTTTATTTACTTTATTTCAAATAAATTTTTTATTTGTTATTTATTTTATTTTTTCTGGTAAGTTCTCGGTCATTTTCTGCATGTTTTTGTGCTTCATTGAGCAGTGAACTTGTGATTCCAGTGCTTTTAAAACAAATAGACGTTCTTGATTCACCCGTCGATAATATTTTACAATATTCACGATTTCTTATTAAAATGTGTTTACTGAGTAGCTGTAAAAAACATATGTACATAAATACGAAATTGACTCGATTTCACTCATGATATGGAAAAACAGGACAAGAAAAATGCATCAAGATCGATTCCAACTCGTTTCGCTCTTTAATTACGATTGATTCAACAAGAAAAATGTGCAGTTTAGCGAAGTCGTTCTTAATAAGAATCCAATCGGAAGAAATTTTCAAACAGCGCGATTTAGAATGCTTGTTTGCATCAAACATTGAATTTACTTCTAAGGTTTGTAAAAGAAGCTGAAATGAAATTGTCATTGATGTAATACATTCATATATAATAATATATAAGATAATAATAAAGTCATGAGCGAAACAAAAAGTATTCTTGAAATATTTTACCATTTAAATGATAAAATATACGTATGACTGTATTTATCATAATATCGAATAAAACAAAAAATTGGTGAAAATTCCTATACTTTTTCTTTTTAGATTAAATGGATATAAAAAGCAAAAGTATTTATCAAGTTATCATGTTTTTGCCTCCGGATATATTGCTTTAAGCATACGCGTTTATCTCCGAGAAATCCGCGAAAGGAGTTAGTAAAACCTTTATTAATTGCTTTAGAATCTTTCATCTCATCAAGAAATGATTGATGAGAAGGAGTAAACTTCGAGAGTTACGACCTAAAGCGTGCTTTTAAAATGCTAGGAAAAGTTTTCCATGGCTGAAAGGCATGAGAACGTGAGACAAACACGTATATTTCTTTGACGCTCGAGCTCGAGGAAAAACCAGAAATTTTATTCGATTTTTTCTTGTGTCCGAGAATTCAAAGCACCAATGTCAATGATAAGAGAAAACTTGAATTACCAAGTTTATTAATAAATCGAAATTTTTTTATTATAAATTTATAAAAGACGTAACAAATAGGAATCACGCACTTACCGTGAGAAAAAAATAGACCGCATATTATGTTATCTTTACGGTCTTTGAATTGAAGAACGAAGTAAATAAATAAATTTACATTTTTCCAAGTTATATTGAACTGATTGTAATTTTATCATAGCAATGTTTACCTTTTTTCTCAATCTACAATTTCTGAAAATTTGATTCGATTTCATAGCTATAATATTTCCTTGATAAATATATGGAAACGATTTATCTTTGAATTCTATTTTTCGTCGATATTTTTACTCAAGGCGAGAATAATATTCTATTTTTCTTTCATTATAACTCTAAATACGATCTGAAATCTACTTGAGACAGATAATTTTCCATAATAATTCTTTCAATCAAATATTTTTTTTTCGTATCAAGTTATAAATAAGCAAGACTTGAGGAAGTAAAAAATAAAACGATTTTTCTTGTATTGCATTTATGTGAATCAATTTTGAGTTTTACGTAAAATAAGTTACATGATCATATGAATTGCACAAATTATTTCACTTTAATCGTCATAGGACTTCACATACTCAAGACCGTCTAATAGATGTGGAAACTGACTATATTGATAATTGCAATCATTGCTATTGAAAACTTGAGAGTTCATTAATGATTCACAAACGGAAGTCATCATGTACGCCAGTCTATTTTTCATCAACTTCTGGAATTTCAATAATTCTGCTTTCATGGTGGACTTACTTTTCTCAGAATCTGCAAAATGATGCAATATATATTCTACCACTCAAAAATAATAATTCCATTGAAGCATTTTTTTTATTTGAAGTATTGAGACATTAAGACAGAAGACATTAAGACAACTCGGAGCCTACTTTAGTACGAGAAGGACGCGTAGAGCGGAAAACGGCTGAGAGAAAGAAGGACAAAAAGAAAAAGCCTTCCATGTCGTAGATTTTAGCAGCTTCGAGTCATCCAAAATAATGCTGAAATTGATAAACTGGAGTTTACATTATAAGATAAAAAATTTCGCATATACCTGGTGGACTTGTATGACGAGCATTATAAATTTCAGTACGAATTTTTTCTGGAGGTATTGAACAATGAATCTTGCCTAATTTTTTGTTTCTTTCGGTCGTTTCAATAAAAACATTCACTTCTGTCACCATTGGAACTGCAAAAATTCAGAAAAAATTTTTTTTTAATTTCGCGTGGTTCCAATGTTTCAATTGTGTACTTGGGTTTGATTTCTTACCCAAATCAGCTTCGAAATAAAAAGTTTTTTCACGAGATAGAGACTTGTCAGATGTTACTACCTCTGCAGCAACTTTAGCATACGGAATTGTAATGTTGAATGTAAATATCGCTTTTTTTGTCTTTTTTTTGAAATCTACACGATTTTCTATAAATTCTTTTTCGGAGGAAAGTGTTAATGCTTTGAATTTTGTTGCTCCCCGGTGCCAAAAACGATTTCGTTTTTCGTTAAATAAAATTCCCAATAAGTAGTATGGTTTCAGAAGTTTTTGAAATCTTTCAGTCTTCATGCATCTTCTAAAGTTTACTAATCTTCTTCCCGGTAACACTGGGTTATCAGATTTATCCGTAAGATCTTGATCAGTACCTGATGAACACAAGATCGCTATTTAAATAGTTTTTCCGAATTTGATTGCATGCCTAACACGTTCTCTACCCCTGTCAAACAGATATTTTTGAATCCAAAAAACTATAAAATTTCATTATTATAGTTGACATTCGAAAAATATCCCAAGTTATATTCAACGTCGGTACAGTTACGAGGCTACATATTTTGTCCGGTATTCTACAGTATTCTTAATTATCGTGTTTCATACGTACGGTAAATCTTTTCCTTATTTGTCTTCCCGGAGACCTGACGGGCAGTAGGAACGAAACCAAGTATGAAAATCAGTACGATGATGTTTAGCTTCCACATGGTACGAGTTTATGTTCTATAAATTCACTGATAATGATATTGAATGTTTTTTAACTATTCTGTCGACGTCCGGACTCAGTAGTGATTTCTGAACAACTAAGCGAACTTGTCGAAAACCAATCACGGCATTGAAGTTACACCGTTGCCGGAATTGACACAGACCACGTTTTCCAATACATGCGTAAGTGCGTCGGTGAGGCTCGTTTTCACAGAAATCAAGCCTCGCCGACGTACCTATGTATGTATTGGAAAACGTGGTCTCTGAATTCTAGCAACGCTGAGCAGTTACAAGTATGAAACGTTGGAAGTACAATAATAAGAGACAGTTCACTGTATTTTTCATGTTTTCAATCGCGCACTGATAATCGAGATTCAGTAAAAGAATACTCGATTGAAAATAATGACGAGGTGTTTATTTTTCAAAGTTATCTGAACGGAAATACGGCTAATAGAAAAGTAAGAACGTTCGTTGCAAGACCCTACGTATAGATATAAGAAAAAAAGCCAATAATTTAAAAGAATTGATTTACCGTACATTTCATCGTTTTCAACAATATAAAACATTCCGAAAAAAATTGTAACAGATTTTGGTGTAAATGTATATGTGAAATTCCCTAATTATTGAATAACCACTAATAAATTTTTTCAACTGATAAAACAAAATGCAAATTAAATGTGCAAATTTAAAATTGAACGCTCTTTTGGTTTTTCGGAAAAATGACTTGTCCGCTAGAGTGAGCGAGCAGAGCACAATGTTAAATATTACTCGAGGAATAATCATATTGATATCG
>JAPYZL010176495.1:0-12829 GCA_030522825.1 Platygaster orseoliae
AAGTGAAGTCGGTCGTCGCCGCGAGAATTCAAGTGCGCGAGTAACGCGAGGGTAAATTGGATTGATTCGATATAGTGTAGTGTGTGTGTAATCAATAAATGAGTCGTATATGTGAATTTTCGTACCGTTATTGCCTTCCCCTGAAAAAAAAAATACGCTCCTACAGAAATATATATAAATCATATTTCTAACAAATGTTTGTTCGTGGAAATGTATTTTTGGAGTATGGGACTAAATGTCGTTCAAAGTAAATCTCAATTTTTGAAAATACGTGTTGCATTATGTGTTTCATTGGTTAGTCATTTTTTTTTTTTTTTTTTTTTTTTTTTTTTTTTTTTTTTTTTTTTTTTTTTTTTTTTTTTTTTTTTTTTTTTTTTTTTTTTTTTTTTTTTTTTTGTTTTGATTGAAAAAATTGTGGATTTGCATTGGTTTTATTTAAACACATTTATTATTTTTCGAATATAGAAAACTTAGTTATTTCCGAAGTCGGTTTCAAATATTTTACTAAGATACATAGCAATTTTTTATTGCGTATTACGTCCATAAAGTATATTGAAAATTGTTATCATCATAATTCACGTGAATGAACAAAAATTATTTTTACGAGTTTTTGGATGCAATGGCAATTCAGCTAATTCATTTTTGTGCATATGTGACACTCGCACAATTTCTCTGTTATAAAATTAAGTCTTACCTTATGATATATTGAAAGTCATATTGGTTTGAGGATTCATAAGTTATAGTTTTCACAAGGTAAGTTTCTATAAAAATGAAGATTGTAATTATTGATGATACATAAGTGTTGACTTAAAAATGATCGCGGGCAAAAAAGTATAGTTTTTTGCCCGCTATGGATTAAAAGTAGATTTCTTTGTCCTCATCACTAGCATGGCTCAAAAAACGTAACTTTAGGACCGCTACTCGCAGGTATCAAAACGACGCTCAAAACATACACTATTGGTGAAAAATTTCGTTCGTACCATGGGGTAGAAATTTGATTTTCATTCGATCTATTTATTAACACGCGTGACCATCTTTGGGCGCCTTCGGCGTCCGAGGATTGGTCACTCGTGCCAATAAAACGATCTCGTCGAAAAGTCCAACCTCTGCCCCTTGATGCGAAATATACTATTTTTCAACTATATTGCTCATGGATTCTGATATTGTCATTTCTCCATTCTTATTATTACTTTGCTCATTATAAGAAAAAAGTAGAAGTTCACGAAATAATACGATAGGAAAAAATAATAAAAATAATTGTGATAATATTTTTTATTGATGGTTGTTCTAATCAAATCGTATCATCAACTAATGTCTGTACGTGGCAATATTCAATAGTTCAATGTTTGTTTGAACGTTGCATATCGCAATTATATTGTTTCACAAACCAGTTTATAAAATTATCGAATAGATTTTAAATAAACATTTCTGCGACTGTTAAAAACATAGATAAATGCCAATGTCGAATGAAAAAATTTCTGTTTGTGATTTAAACCAACAAATTCAATATTAATAATGAGTGATAGAAAATTTGATCTTTTGGTTTTATAAACACAATATATTATATTCACTCGATGCCTGTAAAGAATATCGTAGCGTGGAAAAAAACTTAAATGTCCTTGAACTTGATTTACAATTCAAATTCGAAAAACTCGTCCTTTATCTAACGATTTGGTATTGATCTCAGTCCCAATGAAAACTTGTCATGGACCAGTTATTTTTTTGTTTTGTTTTTCTGTGTGTTGAATACAATTTTTTTAAAATGAGGAACGCAACTGGCAGATCATCACAAAATCGTTTCATGAAAATGTTTTCTAAAAACATTTTATTCAGAGCATGGAATAGACCCAAAAATAAAGAAAGTTCTGGATTTTCTTTGCTTTTTATTTATTCCGTGATGGTCTCGAGTGATTTCCAAAACTTACTTCTACATCTTTGTCACGTGATTTGAATGGAAATATTCAAAAATTATTAGAAAAAATATTATTCCACTCTCGAGACTATGTAAAAAAAGCATGAGAAAGTTTTATTATTAAAAAACGAGAAATTGCATAAATAAAAAAGAAAAAACATGAAATATTTTAAAATTCTACGTCTAATACAAGTGATTTCAAAAACCACCAAAAACTACTTGAACTGTCGAAAAATTACTCATGCCTGATTTGCATCAGTATCTCTTGAAATCAATGAATCATAATAGGAAACTGAGGATGCCTCGTGGAACTTCAAGTTTTTTCTTAGCAATTAGGACAGTTACACCTCGCCCCCCTCTCCCTTACAATCAAAAAAAAATTTTTTAATTGCATTATTATAACTATTACACCATAGTTACAAAATTATGAATCTCTAGAATGTAACATTTCAAATCTAATAATTCTGAAATATAAAATCGTATTATACTTTGCAAATTCCACTAGAGTAATTTTCTTCTTTTCTTTCACGCAATTGTAAAAGTTATGAATAACAGGGATCCATCAAATCAACGATGAACTTTCTTACGAATCTGGTGGCTTCTTCTGGCGATGTAAACATCGTTTCTTTCGACTATTTTTACTATTTTTTCATTATAATAAATGTAGTAAAAGTTAATATACTTTTTTGTATACATCATAAATCCAAAATAAGTTTATGTCTGAATAAATTTCTTGTCTAAAAATCAGAAGTTCACAACGAAAAAAATATTTTGGTTTACTAGAGATCAATTTAGAAACGTGTTTCGAAAGTACGTGAATTTCTAAGATGTTATGTAAGATGGACCAAAACTGAGAAAAAAAGATATAGGAAATTGAGACCTGTTATCCTTGAGAAACTTAGAAAAGAAGTATAAAAGTCGTTCGGCTTTCATTCAGTTCCAGATATACTTCGAGTTCACTTCACGAAAATGGGGACCAGTGTTTTTTGGATATTCGCACTTGTCGTGATATCAGTTTTATCAACGTGTGAGTAATCTCTATTCCATGAAACCCTAATCATGTTCCGGGATCAATTTTATTTGAACTCCTAATTTCTGTATCATTGAAGCCACGAAATACAATTTTCGAGAGTTGAAAAAGAATTACTAAAATTCAAATGAAAAATCAGGATGCTTAGAAAATTTCATTTTTAAAATTTATTCAAACTTTTTATTTTTTGATTATCTATTTGTGTTTCCTCAAATATGTAAACTTATTAATATAACTTAAAAAAAAATATCAAGTACAATTCAACAATATTTTTTGACTTTTTTTGTGTTACTACTTTTGATTTATTTTTTCGCATAATTTTTAAACTTTACAGTTTTACCGCATAAATATTTTTTGATAACTTTGTGTTTGTTTTCGAGCTGCATATTTCTGCTTTTGTTGCTCTGAAGATGCAATTTTTTATTGAGAATAAATTCGAAAATGAGTAGAGAAAAGAGTGGTTCTATTTGTAGGTCAACAACAAAAATTTTTGTCGAACTATTTGAATTGAGATATTATTTAAAATTGTTTGATTAATTATAAAATTACTGAATTGAGTTTCACATTTCAATTTCACGATTCCTTAGTTGAACTGAATGTTAATTCACGTCACAAAAAGCATAAAAACTTATGAAAATTTTAACATTTTGTTTTCATTTCATTCTGAGTTTTTTTTCGATTTCGAAAAATTCTCTCATTTATTTGAATATCCCCGAACCAGTCTTCGACATAAGAAAATGTGAAATTTGAATATTTATGAATTTTTGCAAGGAGAAATTTTTCGGGTATCAAGAAGTTATTTTTCAAATCATTACCTACAATTCGTTAAAAATTGCTGAAATTTTTACGGTTATTGATTTCATAGATTTACATAAATAAAAAAATGTCAATCCAGCATAAATCAAACATTGTTCTGAAAAATTATTACGTCTGTTGGAAGCAGTACTCTAAAAACGAAGAAAAAGTTTTTACAGTGAATCAAGCACGTAGCCAGGTTTTTTCCGTCCTTGTCGCATGGTACCTTTCGCGCTTACAATTAGAGGTGCCGTGCGACAAGGACGCAAAAAACCTGGCTACG
Source organism: Platygaster orseoliae (assembly GCA_030522825.1). Classification (NCBI taxonomy): domain Eukaryota; kingdom Metazoa; phylum Arthropoda; class Insecta; order Hymenoptera; family Platygastridae; genus Platygaster; species Platygaster orseoliae. The sequence goes on from JAPYZL010176495.1 coordinate 4,021, forward strand.
TGCTTGCAGTGAATAAAAAATAAACTATTGAAAAAGTTGTTCTCAGCATATTTTTTTTATTCTTGAGCATTTTTTAAAATTATCATCTACATACACGCAAATTAACAAAATTTTTCATTTTAATATACGAAAGAAATGCCTTTTCATTTGTTTCTTTAATGTACAAGACGTTATGTAGTTGCAGTTCACTATTTTATTTATGTAGAATTTTTTTTTATTAATTAACTCTAATTAGTTTCAAATAATTTGAAAAACTTTAAATAATCTTAATCATTAAATTAATTGTTTTTGTAGAGTTTCCCAGAAATTACTAAAAATTGCTGTATTTCCTAAAAGTTTACGAAAGATTGTAGAATTTCCTCTACATAAAAATTGAACAAAGAATAGGAGAAATCCAATTGTCGTGAAAATTCATCATCAGTGGAAAAAATACCAAAACAAAAAAAGCTTATAAGAAATATGAAAAATAATCTAAACAAGGCAAAAAGGAGTCAGTTATTTTCCTATCGAGTAATAAAATGTTTTATGCACTTCTAACCTCAAAGTTTTACATTTGGACGGGCTTTGAGACTAGAATTGCATAAAATACTGTATGTAACTTAGTGCAAGGGTCGAATTTGGGAAGACGAGGGTTCAGGCCCGAGGCGAAGCCGAGGGTTTGAATCGTCTTCGCCAAATTCGACCCTTGCACTACGTTCCATAATGTACTATTTTATTCAACAGCGAATACAACAAAACGATGCTCACCGCATCAATGCAATTTGCCGCAGGGAAAATCAGGTACCTGCAAATACCTACGGAAATGCCCAACGATGCTACAACTTTTGCTGCATGCAGGGTCAACGCCAGCCGTCGAAAATTATTTCAAGAAATCAAATTGTGGCGGAGATGTCAGAGACCCAAAAGTATGCTGCACCTACGATATAACAATTCCAGGGTTACAACCGGTGTACGGAGATACAGAAAATAAACCGGAAGTAGTTGGAATTTTGGAGCACCCTTATTTGCCGAGAAATTGTGGCCTAAGCTCGTATGAAAACTTTGGTGGAAATCGCGCGTTTGCTGCTATTGACGAATTTCCCTGGTTGGCTATACTCGAATATGTTGGACGTAAGATTTTTTTTTCGAACGATGCTTTTGGATTGAAAATAAGCACATAGGCAGAAGAAAGTTTTGGGAATTCAAGCAGCTTCTGAAATTCTGAGAAAATTATTTATTTCTTCATGTTAAAACAGAATAGAATTATAATTATAAATGTTACACATATTAATTCATATTAATATTAACACACGTTAATTCGTATTTTCGTGGTTTTCTGCTATTTTTTTTAAGAACCTTGATATGTAGATTATTTATCTAATCAAGAGTTATAGAATATTAAAAAACCGAGAAATTCTGTGGAAGCGTATTTTAAAATTTAATGTCACAAACGTATTAAATATCGATTAACTTGATATCGATAACTTAACAACAGATTTTCTAATTAAGCAGCACATGTTTCAAAAAAAGTAGAAAAGTCTGTGGACCATTTTCTGATATATAACATTGTAAATGCATTTTTTGGCCAAGATTTGTCAATTTTTTAATACATATCGAGTATTCAATTGGTTTGACCGTTTTATTTTATTTAAATAAATTTGCGAAAAATGAGTGTGATCAAGACATTTATTATACAAGAAACTAAATAAACTTTTGAATTATTTTTCTAAATTATTACTCTGAAACAACAAATTTCAGTTGATGGAAATTCCATGAAAACTTAACAATCCTCTATCATTAAAAAACAGAAACTTCTTAAGCCTTTCACTTTTGAAAAATCTTTATACTTTCATTAACGAATTATCATATTTTTTTTTATAACAATTGCAAAGTTGTAAGTATAATAATTAATCAGTGTTAACTATTGCGTATATTTTTTAAATACAATTTAAAAAATATATGATAATTCAGTTTTAATACTTTTGTATTTTAATTTAAATACAAATCTTGAATGTATACTATTTCACTTGAAAAATTCACTTACAGCTAACGGCATAAAGAGTATCTGCACCGGAACTTTGATCAGTCCTCACTACGTCTTGACAGCGGCGAGTTGTGCCGCAGACACCACAGATGGCTATAAACTGACCAGTGTCAGATTAGGCGAATATAACATAAATTCTGAGCTGGATTGTGCCGAAAACAGCAAAGGACAACCCGTTTGCGCCGATGGAACTGTGATAGTTGGAATCAAAGACATCATCGTCCACGAAGGTTACAGAAAAGAACGCAATGGTTACCGCAACGACATAGCACTTCTCCGTTTATCTGGCTTCGCTGAACCCACTGCATTCATTCAATCGATTTGTCTACCTTTCAGTGATAATTTACCAAAAGAATGCATTTCTTCTGGATGGGGTTTAGACGGTCAACATTTTTCATCGGGACGTAAATACAGGAACATTTTACCTTTGATGGACAAGGCAGTATGTTCCAGAGAATTCAGACCCTCGTTTTCAAACGTGATGAAATCTCATATTTGCGTGGGAAGGGAAATGAGTTCGAACGCTTGTAGAATGGATTTAGGTGGTCCTTTAATGGCGTTTGCAGGTGATGAATATAGCGGTGGTAGATGGATGCTCAAGGGTATTTTCTCGTATGGTAGCAGTAATTGCGGGCAAGATGCTCGTGAGAGATCAGCGATATATACCAATGTTATTGAGTATATTCCGTGGATCACGACTCATTTGACGTAATGATAAAACGACTTTCATGTGAAATTGTACTCGTAAGGTGAATTGCCTTTGTATGGAATTATGTATTCTGGGCATGTTTGTGCGTCGAAGTATAGAACTGAATTTTGTACGAAGTAAATCTCAGTTTTTTTTAAAAAACGTCTTGCATTTTTGAGTTTCCTTAGTCAGTTGTTTTTGTAGAGTAAGAAATTTGGGTAAAATTGTTCCGGAATTGAACCAGCTGACTTTGAAAATTGTTTTTACGATTTTTTGCAGGAATTTTTGAGGACCCTGGAAAGGTTTCAGAATGGCTGAGAAGTTTTGGATTCAGAAAGGTTTGAATGAAAACAAAAAAAAACATTGGCCTCTATTTTCACTCAAGGTTTGAATACAAAATAGTTAATAACGTTGGATAATATTTGTCAAATGTCAATAATTACACTAGTTGACAAATTTTTCGTTAGTTGCGACTTCCTCTGAAAAAAAGGGGTTTCCAGATCAATTTAGGATCGCTGGGAGTGAAAATATCAATTATTCATTTTTCCGAGGAAGAGTTATAGAAACTTTTGCAAAAAACATGTTTTTCTCATTTATTGCCAGAAATATCAGGAATGATCGACTTAATTAACATATAAAATATATAATTGAAAAAGTATCTCTTAGCTTTACCGTTATATCCTGCTGTTATCAATGAGAATAGTAGTTTTTAAGTTACAGCTACTAAAAGTGAAAAAATTGCGTTTAAAGAAACTACTCGACATATAAAACGCTCTTTTTTAATTTCAGTAGCTGTAACTTTGAAACTAATATTCCGATCGATAAAAGCAGTACATCACCATAAAGCTAAAAAGTATACCTTTGCAATGATAAATATTTCATGTTTAAAAATTGATCGTCCTTGATATTTCTGATAATAAATGAAAAAGTAGGTTTTTTTTTTCAAATATTTTGAAAACGCTTCTTTGAAAAAAATGAATGATTGATATTTTTGTACTCAGCGACCCCAATTTAGTCTAAAAAACTTTTTTTGGAAGGTAAATTTTTCATGTAAATTAATAACTATTTGTCAAATATTATTCATAAAATGGATTATGAGAGGTAACAGAAACAATTTTTTGGTTTGCATTTATTTCTAAACCCTTAAAACTTTAGAAACACCAATTACTTTAAAAACATGAAGTTATGGTAATTCGAGGTTTATAGCAATATTTGTCAATTTTACAATTGTTGAATAGTTTTTACTTTATTTTAAAGTTTTTCTGGATAAGTTTCATTCAGCTGAACATTTTTCTTGTATTGAGAATTTTGAAAATCGTTATCCGGTGCAGTACGTCTTTATTTTGCATCACATGAGTGAACAAAAATAAGTTATGCAAGTGTTTTTAATGCAAAGATGACTCGTGCAATCACTTTTTTTTGCAACAAATTACTATCCATAAGTTTTATCCATTTGAAAAGACTTTAATGCTGGGAAAAAATATGCAACTTCTGACTGTGCATATTTTTGCTGTGAACTTTAGTACACATAATATCATCGAACCTTCCTCAAAGATCGTCTTTTCCAAAAATTATATTTCGATATCTATCATTTAACTTTGAAAAAAAATATGTAAGAAATTTTCTGCTAATCCTAAATTTTGTCACTGACAATTTTTGTTTCAGAGAAACGAACATTGTAGAAACTAAAAAAAAATTTATTTAACTGTGACCGAAGTCTCAATAATATACAAATGTATCATTTTTCACATATGTAAATAACATGAACACCATATATCAGAAAAAAAACTGAAATAAATTAACATCTAATTACTTTTAGCAAATGATGAACAATGATCGTATACTCTCCTAATATTTATTTTGTCAATATTTTCCATCCTTTTAACGAAAACTCTTCGCTTTAAAAATTTTTTCCCTCGCGATTTTATCTTTCGCATACAAGGTTATTTTGCCATGATATTGATTTACACTTAAGCTGAAAACGTACATTTAAAAAATCGATTGAAAATAATTAGCTTAATAAACAATTCCACCGAAGTGTCGCTCCATCGCGAAGTTTTTTAAATTGTTTAAAATTTTCCTAGTTTGCCAAACTGGGTTAAAGAAAGAATCGTTTTCTACGATTTTTTATGCGTTTGAATTTAATTCAATTTTCAAGGACTTCACTATTTTCACCTTATTTCTTCATTTAATTTCAGAAGATAATCAAAAGCAGTAAAAAAATCATATATTGTTTCATATTCAATTTTTCATCATTCATTCAGTAATTTTCAGCTAAAAAAAATGAGAAAAATCTTTTTGGATTGTTTAAAAATAATTTTCGGACACTTCGTCCTTCTTTTACACTTTATTCATTTCTCTACACGATAATGAAGAACACAAAGAAACATAATGTTTTGGTTTTTAATAATTTCTTATTTATTCAATTGAAAATCCAATTTAATAATAACTCTCAACATTTTACAATGCCATAAACTCAATGGCGAATCGCGAGAATTTTTCGCACTGATTATAGTTTGTACTTTTTCTTTTGATTTATAATCGCATATCAATTTCAATAGAGTATAATGTTACTGGCACATTTTTACATATACTAAACCTGGTTCAATCACCTAAGCGAATGCACATGTGGAAAAATCGAACGTATCTATGGTAACGATGTCAAAGTATGCGTAAATTGACGTTCATTACGAATGGAAATAACTGTAACTAGGATTTTTGCGCTGCTTCTAGCTTGTAACATTTTATTTCTTGAAAAGGAATCAGTTTGAATAGAAAAACAATACAGCAAATTTTTTCAGTAAACTGCTTTAAAAGCAATATGACTATTTGAGAAATAAAGTATAAAAACTTATCTGATCTAATGTAATTTTTCGGGCAGTTAGAAATATTTTATTTAATTTATAAAACATAATCTTCAAACAGTATTTGACAAATTTATGCTATAAATTTTTTTTTATTCTTTGAACAAGTTTCATAACGCACAAAAATTTAAAAAATCAATGTGCACCAGAGTGCATGATCATGCCTTTTTTAAGAAATCGTTGAATTTTTACATTTTCTGTGTGTCGTTGTTTTTCCATGATTCAGTTTATTTTGTTAAAAAATATAGGTCTTGTGATAAAAAATGTTTATTTTGCTATCTCCATTCAAAAATTTAATTACACAGGAGTTATTTTGCATTCCTTGTTCAATCAAGTTATTTTCAAAAAATCTTTTCGAAATGAAGGTAGAATGTAATTGAGTATTTCAGGAAATTGAAATTTATTGGAGAATAAAAATTTGAACTTTATATTAACGTTTTATAATAAAAAAATAAAAAATTTAAATTCAATCTGTAAGTAAAACATATACAGGGTGATCCTAAATCATCGTTATATAAAATAACCACATATTTCTTTTTAAATTTCAAGTCGAAAGTCCTTTGCTACTTTTTGCTAAACTCAAAATCCAAAAAGTTATTAAAGTTTAAAAATTAAACAATAAATACGCTTTCTGAACAAGTGGGGACAAAAACAACGGTCCAAACTCTATCAAAATTTTCTTCATACTTGAGGGTCTGGAAAGCATAACCGCCTCCGACGCTCGAGATCAGATGCCGTCGGAGACGGTTATGCTTTCCAGACCCTCACTTTTCTAAGTCAGAAAGTCCTTTGCCACTCTTCACAAAACTCAAAATGTAAAAAGATATCCGAATTTGAAATCTGAGAAATCTGATTGGTTAAAACATTTAACTCGAATATCTTTTTTGATTTTGAGTTTTGCGAAAAGTGGCGAAGGAGATTTCGACTTGAAATTCAAAAAGGAATATGTGGTTTTTTTTGTAACGGTGATTCAGGATCACCCTGTATACTATTATACTGTTATACTTATTATTGTTATGTTATTTTGTATTATATTTTACATATATAATTTTTACATATATTTATACATATATTGATGTCGATAATATTAACTGTATAACATTCCTCTGAAGGCGAAAATCAAGCAATTAAAAAAAAAAGAATTTCTAAACGCACTGATTATGTACATATAGTGATTTCAAACTTATTTTCCTACCAGACGTACCAACATTATAGAATCCTAAAATTGTTTTTTGTATCTAAAAATACCACCAACTATCAGTAACGCCAAAAACTTTCTGATATTTTTCCCATCCCTGTCGTTTTCTTGATAAAATTGTCAACAAATAATCAATCAACTAACAAAAACTTTTTAATTTTCATTAAAAAACCGGCACCCAAAAAAATGTTGTTTTAATATACAAATTTTTAGACAAAACCAACCGCATTCTTTACCTTACGGGATATTCTGTAATAGGTGTAATAGATGTAATACCCTGTTACATCTATTACATCGGGATTTTGAAAGAATTTAAATGAATTAAAAAATTTTCCGGGGTGAAAATTGAAAATTTACTTACAGAATTTTACAGAATTACAGAAGCTTACAGAATTTTTTAAATATTTTTTGCAACACAGTATTGTTATTTTTCAATCACTGTAATAGGTATTACACTGGCAAAGTATTACAGAATCTCCCTTAGGGTTTACGCATCAACCCCTATTCGAATCCCGGAAACATCAGTCATTTTGTCGGTAACATCCATTGACGCGTTTTTCCAATACACCTGAGCCTTATCGCATATACCCTCTTCCCCTCCGTGCCCCCTCCCCCCTACCTGTCCCGTCGGAAGATCGATGACACATGCCGAAAGTCAATGAGTCACGTTGATTCTTACAATGAAGAACTAGTCTTCGCTAGTCTTCATCGATCGCGATACTGTACGAATGAAAAGCGTGAGTTACTTGCTCGCGGGAAGTGTCACCTGTTGTTTGGTGTCGGCATATATATGAAAATCAAAGAAGTGAAAGAAGCTATAAACGGCTCGCCGCCAGGCCAGTGCGAGCGCGACTACGTCACGATGTCACCGCGTGTACGGGAGAACGTGAAAAATGCGAAAAACAGCGAGACGGAAAAACGTGCGGGAAAAGTGGAAGTGAAGAGTTTCCTCGTGAATTACGATGACGCGTCGCACGACATCGTGGCGTTTTTGAAATACCACCCGGGTGGTGCCAAGGCCGTGAAACATTACCAGGGCTTAAATTTGGATACGATCATGAAAGAAACCGCGCACTCCGAAGCGGCGTATCATTTGCTACACGAGTTCGTCTTGGAAAATAAAGATAATTACGATGACATCGAGGTAATGACCAAAATTTTTCCTTATAACGACGGAATATTGAATTTGTTTTTCATTATTATCTTGCATTATTCCGGTTTTACTGTATCTAATCTGACGATCGATACGAGGACGAGAATAAGAAAGATAATTCTTAATAAAGCTGTCAGAAGTTTTTCGTGGGGGGAGTTCTTATTTGATTTTCTTCTTGTCGAGTTTGCGGGAAATTGAGAAAAATGTGGAATCACGTGAGTGGCGCGGTGCATGGAAATGAATGCGCAGAATTAGTAGAATCAATTATGTAATGAGGAAGGTAGTTATATAAAGAGCGTATTTTCGAAAATAGTATCGAGTTGGCGAGCTTTTTCGCACAATTTCCGGCCTTGTTTTGGGTCTAGTTGGTAAGGCGTTATCTTCGGGTTCGTAATTATGACAGGTTTCGTGACGTAATTCTTGCAGCAATTGTTTACCTTCGAGAGATTCTACGTGTGACAGAGAAAAATCGAACTAGTTGTGGGTTTTTCAAGGTTTTTCGGCATTCTTCGAGGATAGTTTAACGAGCTTTTTTTTCGATGAATGATTGCGTTAATGTTTGCTGTTATTGAGCATTATTTTCTGAGTTTTATTCAAGTATAATTGAAATGTTTTCTGATGAAATTTGTAAAACAAACATGGGCTTGGATAAAAAAAATTCCATAGTTACAAAAAGCTGATAATCTTCTACGAAATCATTACTATAACGGAAGGCTTAATAATGTTCCAATTCTTTTGTTGGATAATTTTTCATAACTTCAAAGTTTTTCAATTGATGAAGGTACTATTAACGTACAACACTTTCTGTAGCCTTGAGCAATGTTATAGAACTTTAACGATTTTGAATCACCTACTACTATTTTTTCGGAAATTATACAAACTT
>JAPYZL010176500.1:0-11096 GCA_030522825.1 Platygaster orseoliae
ACTTCTCAGGATTTTCGAAACTATCAAGATTCCTGAAAATTCTCGTGACTACTCAAATTTTCCAAATTTTTCGGGGTTCCCTGAACTTTTCAAAGATTTATCGGATTTTACGGGATTTCCTGATATTTTCTGGATTTCCCGACATTTTCGGGATTTCCCAAAAAACTCGGGATCCGTCCCGACCCCATGAAAAATTTCCCGACCCCATGAAAAATTTCCCGACCCATCCCGACCCGTGAAATTCTTTATCCCGCACACCTCTAATAAATTTATAAATATTTATGTTCGATTTAAAATTGGAAATGGCTGATTTTTACAGGAATATGTCGAAAGAGTATTCACCGCCATCACAAATTCCGGAGTTAGATGCCCACCGCTCATGTGCGAAATGTTTTGGGTACTACGAGAACTTGCCGCGACACACTTTCCAAAAAACAATGAAGTTCGTTACTCCGTCATCAGCGGCTTCATTTTTCTCCGCTTTTTCGCACCAGCGATTCTTGGCCCACGATTATTTGATATTACGAATGAGCAAATTGTAAGTTTTTCCAGAAAAATGATGTCACTGATCCATGCATAATATTTAATGATTTTCTGTGGCTCTTGGGAGATAAATTTGGGCCTTATTTGAGATTATAATAGAATGTTGAATAGTTAAAATTGAACACTATTTTTTTTTTTTTTTTTTTTTTTTTTTTTTTTTTTTTTTTTTTTTTTTTTTTTTTTTTTTTTTTTTTTTTTTTTTTTTTTTTTTTTTTTTTTTTTTAATTGTGAGATTTTCCGAACTTTTAAGTTATTATTTATATTATTTATTGAATTATTAAAAATTTCATAATAAATTTAATGATAAATTATTAAATTATAAATTTTTTTAATAATAATAAATAAAATTGAATTAAAAAATTGCACATTATTCATTTTTGCTATTTCATAATGATTGGAAGAGTTTTTTTATGAATTTAAAATCATCGAGTTTTGAATAGTTTTTTTTTTATTTCTAGTACTTTAAGTAATAGTACGATTTGCAAGATTTTATTATTTTATAATGTATTTATTTATTAATTTCTAGAATCTGATGTTTAAGAATTCAAGATTTTATGAGTTTTTAGTATTTTTATTAATTTTGAAAGAAATAGTATTTATGTAGATGAAATTTTTGTTTAAATTCTGGAGTTTTCGTATTTTTTGTAATTTATAATATTTTCTTAGATATCTTGTATTTATATGGTTTTTTCTCTGAATTATTGAATTTTTTGGTACCATTAAACCAAAAGTGTTTTGAATCTCGAGTATTTAAATTAATTCTATAGAAAACAGTATCTTTTATACAGATGTCCAGTATTTTTGTATTTTTTTAATATTTATAAAATTTGAAGAATTTTCTGCGTAGTTTTTAAGAATTTAAAGTTCGAAAAATTGTTAAGAAAATTGTATGTGTATAGTTTTCGAATATTAATACATATCTAGTTTTTGTCGTACTTGATTCTTTTTATAGAGTTTTAGAATTGAAACTTTGATAATTCTTTTTAGTAATATGTTAAATCTTCGTATTATTTAATGAATTAAGAACTTTTTAGGTTTTTCTAGTATTTTTCTAGATTTACAGTAATTTCCTAATTTTTTATTTAGATTTTTCAGAAAACATTACTTTTTTAAATGTTTGTAACTTAAAGTATTTTTTCATTTTTAGAATGATTCGAAAGATTCATAATTTTAGTTAACTTTTATGTCAGTTATTAGAATTTTATACTCCAGATGTTCAGCATTTTCGTAGATTCCTATTTTTATTTATTAATAAATGAATTGAAATAAAGTTGTCCTAGCCAAATACTTATTATAAAAGTTATGTCTGGAGTAAAATTATTCTAAAACCATAAATTTTGTTATTTTTGAATAAACGAAATTAAGAATTCTGAATTTCCTTAAACTTTCAGAACTCACATGAAGCTTTTTGTCATGTTTTGATTTTAGGAAGTGAATTTTTGACACTTTACACTCAATTTTTATTACATTATATTTTTATATTTATTATATTTTATAATATTTTTTTTATTACATATATTTTATATATTATTATATTTTTAGGCATAATTTTTGTATAATTTTTTTTTGCACTGGACGATTTTGCACATTTTTTAAAAATTGATGACTATCATTCTGGATTTAACAATTCCTGACTTTAAGAAATGCATATTATAAAATTAAAGAAATTTAAGAAATTTAAGAAACGTGAAGAATTATTCTGCGAATAATAAATATGGTGCTAAATAAACTATCATTATAATAAATTACATATTATAATTTATTTACAGGATTCCCAAACAAATAGAACTTTGACGTTAATTTCGAAGACGATTCAAGGATTGGGAAATTTAGTGAGCAGTCGAGGAGGTGCTGGGAGCGTTTGCAAAGAGGAGTACATGGAGTGTGTTTACAGGTAAATTTTGTGAATTTATGAATCTCAATTACACAGTTTTTCACTTGCTCAATTTTTGTTTTTGCGATCTTCACAGATAAAATGGTATTTTAGAATAGAGTATTAGGGAAATAATGACAAAAAATCTGTTTCCTTTTCGTCAAAGTAAAATTTTCCCTGTAATAATAGTTTTTTAGCTTTTGTACATTATTCTTTTTATCTCTCATCATGAATACATTACAAAAATTCGACAAAATACCATTAATGCAAATTTTTTCGAATTTTTTCATTACACGGAAAAAACAATATGGTTGTTACAACCTCATTTGTGGTTGGTGCAACCACATTTAAAGTTGTAATAAGCTAAACGAAAATTGCAGTAACCTTTAATGTTGTTGCACTAACCATAAATGAGGTTGTGACAACCATATTGTTGTTTCCGTGTATATTAAAAAAAAGACTTTGAATTGAAAATAAGTTTAATGGATAATATTGCTTTCCCACAGGGAATTTTACACCGAAAAACACATTCAAGCTGTCAAACAATTTTTGGAACTGATTTCAACAAGTAGCAACAGTGGAATCGCCAAAAAGGCACCTGAAGAGCAAGAAGAACAGCCCGTAGTATTGAAAGAAGGGTAATTTTTTTTCTATTTTTATTACTTGAGAAATTTCTGAATTTCACGTACAACTTCTGACTATCTTTTAATAAACAGAATGTACTTTGTTTTTGCTATCACTGCTGAGTGCGACAAGAGGTTTGTAAATGGAAATTTATAGTTAATAATCCTCACAGTTTTGAACAGTTTGGCAGATATGTCAATATTTAAATAACTTATGTGAGGATTTGTTATTTTCATAATGAAATTGCAACATAATAAATGATTATCCAATTCATTAATCAAATTTTATGATTCGTTATTAGCAGGCAACCAAAAATATTTACGATAAAATGCAAAATATTTATTCATTTATGCATGAAAAAACGGGAATATTTATGATAAATGCAAGCAGTTTTTATGTTTTTTGTACATTTTGTACAATTTTCAAACTACAAATTAAAGAAAATGAATTGAACAAAATCAAATTAAGGAAAAAGAAAATTAAAATTATTTGCAAATAATGAAATGCAAATTGAATGAAAATTAGAATGAAATGCAAATTAAAGAAAAAGAAAATGGCGAAACATGCATAAAAAGTAAATATTTTTTATATTAAAAAATCATTGAAAATATTTAGGATTAAAAATGAAAAACTTTAAAATATTTACGAAAAATCTCAAAGTTGCGAAATATTTTTGTTCCGCAAAAAACTGCCAAAATATTTATTTGATTATTTTTTATTTAAATAAATATTTTTGGTTGCTCTGTTTATGATAAATGCAAGCAGTTTTTATGTTTTTTTGTACATTTTCTACAATTTTCAAACTACAAATTAAAAAAAAAATGAATTGAATAAAATTTAATTAAAGAAAAAGAAAATTATAATTATTAGCATTTTGAATTGAGTTTTTTTTTAATTTGATTTAATTTTTAATTTTTAATTTATTTGCAAATAATGAAATGCAAATTAAATGAAAATTAGAATAAAATGCAAATCAAAGAAAAAGAAAATGGCGAAACATGCATAAAAAATTAATATTTTTGATATTAAAAAATTTTTGAAAATATTTAGGATTAAAAATGACAAACTTTAAAATATTTACGAAAAATCTCAAAGTTGCGAAATATTTTTTTTCCGCAAAAAACTGCCAGAATGTTTATTCAAATATTTTTTATTTAAATAAATATTTTTGGTTGCCCTGGTTATTAGACATAACTTATATTATCGAATGCTACAGGATTAGAAATTTGTATTTTGAGGTCCATATAAAAAACGGTCAAAATAACCACAATTTTCGACATTTTTTTTAATTTAACAGAATGTTCGGAGTAACTGAAATTTTTTAGTTATTATTACGTACAATGCAGTCAATGATTGTTAAATGCCAAATATTTAAAACTTCCAAAATTTCTATTTTTTTTAAATTAAATGTATAGAATAACTATTTTCAATTTTTTTATTGATAGTTTCTCTTTTTGACTTTTTGTTAGTAAATATGATACAAAAATTGCCGTAATACATAAAAGAGATCTGAAATTCAAAAGAATTGATTTTTAATCATTTTTTACATTTAAGTCTCAAATTAATTAAAATTTATTTAATTTTAATAATGAAATTTAGTAATAAACAATAAATAATTAAATTAAATGAACTTTAATATAATTATTCAGTTAATTTAATTCACTCTATAAATAAATTTTATTAAAAATAGATTGAAAAATAGATTAATAATAATAATAGATTTTAATAAATATAATATATCAATATTATTATTAATATAATGTAACTATATATTATATGTATATAATATAGTAATATAGTATAATGTAATAAAATATATTTAGTAAATATAATAGATTAATAATCTAGATTTATTAAAAATAGAATTATTCATTTAGTTATTTTAATTATAATAAATTATAAATTTATAATAAATAAATAATAACATTAAATTAATTTATTGTAATTTCAAAATTAATTATTATTTTTTTATTAAAAGGCAAATCTTTTAATTTTGTTTTATTGTTTACTAAATTTTGCAACTATTCACACATTTCGCGATCAAGTTTTTAATTCAGAATCCATAATAATTTAATTTTCCTTAAATGATAACACTGTTTTTAAAAAATGCAGTAAATTGCAGGTCATAAAAATAATCAATGAATCAATAGATTTTCGACACAAATTTTTAATTTTTTAATAGGAAATTGATATTTAATTTATTCTTTTTTGTCTTGTAATAGGGTCATGATAAAAAGGGCACAAGGAAGGAAAAAATTCGGTCGAAAAAATTTCAAACAAAGGTACTTCAGGCTATCGACCCAAGATTTAACGTACTCCAAAACAAAAGGTAATTACGAAGAATTAATTATGACTTACGAACTAGCAAAAAAAAAAAAAAAATTCTTAATCATATTTTTGATGAATTTTTGCAGGAAAAGAGCCCTTGTGTAAGATACCACTCGAAGAAATTCTAGCCGTTGAAAGGCTACACGAGGATTCGTTCAAGATGAAAAATATGTTTCAAATTGTTCAACCTCAAAGAGCGTTGTACGTTCAAGCGGGGAATTGTGTGGAAGAGAAAGAATGGATTGACATTTTAACGAAAATTTGCCAGACGAACAGTAATAGACTCCAAAAGTACCACCCGAGTGCTTATCTTAATAGTCATTGGCTTTGGTGAGTTGACATTTTTTTTTTGAGGATTCATGGTTTAAATTTGATTTTAGGATTTGTTGATTCGATTATGCATTGTTTATTAATTTATGAATTTTTACATAGTTAATGAAACTTGCATACAATTTTATGTGCCCGAAGTTCCAAACGTTTATGAAGTGTATGAAGACGAAAAAAAAAATTATTTTTCATTTCCACCAATGATTAAAATTAAATATAACGAGAAACGTTAAATAATATTTGTTGAATACTAATAACTATGAATTAATTGTATTACTAGGAATGATAGAACAATTTTTTTTATTTTTTCGTTTATTTTAAAACGCTTGGAACTTTGGGGAAATGAGATTTTACATTCGAATCAGGGTCAAAAGCAGAAAAAATTTTCGAGGTAGAGAGTTTTTGAAGAAATATTTTCCCTTCAAGATTTTAAAGTTTTGTAGAATATTACTTGAATAAATGTTTAAAAAATAAAAAAGTATTGCATCTTTTACGAAAATAGGCAATAATTTTGCAAACGTCGATTCAAGTCTGAAAACTATTTAATATTATGATTATGAATAATTAGAGACGTTGAATTTGGTAAGATTTTAAAAAATTGTAGAAATTCCAGAAATTTAAGGGATTTTCGAAAATAATAATAAATTTCGAGAATTAAAAAAAAATCTCGCGAATTCTGTTAAATTACGGAAACTGTGATGTTCATTAAAATTATAAGTGATTTCCGAGTTTGCAATAAAAATAGAAAAATCCGTAAAAATATGAACAACTGATAAAATTAAAAGGATAATAATTTTGGAAAACCCGAAAAATTTACATAATTTAAGAGAACGTTGATAAAATTTGAAGACTGCGGAAAATTATGAAAATTTCGTGAATTAAAAAAAACTGCAGGTCACTAAAAAAATTTGTCGAAAATAAAAAAAATGTTCTTTCTTGTATGGAAATTGTCAATCATTTTGAAAACGACAATGTGACTCAGAAAATTGTTCATTATTGAAATTAGAAACATTAAATAGTTATTATGAGTATAAAAAATTGTGGAAATTCAATAAATAATTAGGATTTCGAAAAGTAATAAGAATTTTGTAAACTTAGAAAAAACCTGAAAGTTTTGTTAAATTATGGAAATTGTAAAATATTCAGTTGAATTGTAGGTATAATAAAACTTCTACTATACAGAGATACTTTATAACTTCAGAAATTTCATTAAAAATAAAGGAATTTGCATTTTTTTTTCATAGATTTCTAGAATTTTTTTCTATATTTTTACATATTTTATTTTTTATTTCATAGATATTGATATTTTTTTAATAGTATTTCATATTTTCATTAAATGGATTTTTCCTTTTTTTCCCTATTTTTTTTTTTTTTTTTTTTTTTTTTTTTTTTTTTTTTTTTTTTTTTTTTTTTTTTTTTTTTTTTTTTTTTTTTTTTTTTTTTTTTTTTTTTTTTTTGTAGAATTTAATGCTACAGTATCAAAAGTTCTAGAGTTTTTCATTATTTTATCGAATTTTCTAGAAAACAGTATCTGTCATACAGATATTCAGTAATTTTTTAGTATTTATGCAGTGGAAAGAATTTTCCATTATTTTCATGATTTTCTATAATTACTTGTTCTGCGATTCACTTTTATCAATTTTTGAGAAAATTATCTCTACATTATTTTTTAACTATGTACAAATAATTCAAATAGAAATCGTCAAAAATGTTGGAAAATTCGAAAAACGCGCATAATTTCAGAAAACGTCGATAAAATTTGAGGACTGCGGAAATTATGAAAATTTCGTGAGATTAAAAAAACTGCAGGTCACTAAAAAAATTGGTTGAAAATTAAGAAAAACGTTCTTTCTTGTATGGAAATTGTCAACCATTTTGAAAACGTTAATGAGACTCTGAAAATTGTTTATTATTATCGAGAGTTAGAAACATTAAATAGTTTAAAGATTATTAAAAATTGTAGAAATTCTAGAAATTTATAGGATTCTAAAAAGTAATGAAAATTTCGTAAATTCAGAGAAATCCTAAAAAATTTCTTAAATTATAAAAATTGTAAGATATTCAATAAAATTGTAAATGTAATCACTCTTCTATCTTACGGAGATAATTTATGATTTCAGAAATTTCATTAAAAATTTTTAATTAATAAAAGAATTTGCATATTATAAGTATTTCATAGATTTTTAGAATTTTCGTATTGTATGTTATTTATAAACTTTTTTTGAATTTTCTCACATATCTAGTATTGCTAAGCATATTTCTTTAAATTTATAGAATTTGATGCTATAGTATTGAAAGTTCCAAAGTTTTTCATTATTAAATGGATTTTATTGAAAATAGTATTTGAGCGGTTGAGAGCAAAAGACAAACTAATAAAAGACAGATAGAGTGGCAACTCTATGTTTTCTGTCTCTTATTAGTTTGTCTTCTGCTCTCAACCACTCATATGTCATACAGATTTTCAGTATTTTTTATTATTTATACAATAGAAAGAATTTTTCATTATTTTTCTGATTTTCTATACAAATTTCTAGAACTATTTGTTCTAGCATTCAGTTTTATACAAAATTTTAACTAAAAAATTTTGTGTTAGAAAATTCTTCCGAAGCTAAGATTATTGCAATTTTTAATTTACTAAAACTGAGAATTCCAAATATCGTTTAATTTGAAAAACTAGCATTAAACTTTTTGAAATGTTCTATATATTTTGTTTTACAAAATTTCGATTTTTATTGTTTATTATATCATTTAACTTTATTCGAATTTCGGGAAAAGTTTTAACTTTTGGCCATCGCATTTTTCGTTTATCTTTGTAGCTGCCGGGACTCATCGGAAGTTGCAGTAGGTTGCAGCGAAGTCTCACCTGGAGTAGAAGCAGGCCTCCAAATATCTTTGGACCCAGATCGCGATTTGCAGAGGATTCACTCGCTTATCTACACTAATATAGCGCGTTTGGAGCGATTGATGAACGCGTGCGAGTGCCAAGCTGTTTACGGAGCGAACGAAAGAATGTGCGTCCTTCCAAGTGGGGGATCTCCCATTGAGGATGTTCCGTCTTGTTTTAAAACTTTGACATCGCTTCAGGAAGCCACGATTTTCTTGGAACAAGAGCACAGGGCATACTTAAGGAAGATCGCAAGAGACACCAAATATGGCAGCAAGTGAGTGATTTTGTTCAATTTTGAACATCCATTGTGTTGACACCGTGGTAATCTAGGTGTCATATTTTATTATGTCATATTCATTTTGGTAGCTATACACGTAATTTATATTGCCTATAGGTTGCCCATATATGTTCGTCACACTTGGAATACAGACAATTCATAGGCAGTATGTAGTTGCTCGGTAGTAAGTCTATGTATACTCGATCTGTATGCAAAATAATCTATAGTTTGTCTACAGTCAAACTAGATGCAAGCTATAGAAATCATTTTTACAAGGGTAGGTGTCATCCAAGTGTCATCCAGGTGTCATTCAAGTATAAGTGTCATTCAAGTGTCATCCAGTTGTCATTAAAGTGTAGGTGTCATTGAAATGTCATTCAGGTGTCATTCCGTAATGGTATCAATTTGGAAAATTCTCAGAATACGTTTTTATTTTAATTTTGACGAATAATGCTACATACATTCATTTCGCGATTCAATGTGACGTCTTGAAAATGACCACGAAGAAGGGTCGAAACGTCGACTATTGAATAAAAAGAAAATTTTTGACTGGGAACATGGACTAACTTAACCCTTAAAGCGCCTTTGGGGTATCAAAGTACCCCACTTTTTTTCGCGCGATTATGCCGAAGCCACATTCTTGAGTGTGGGTTCTGCGGTGCCATCTAGTGTTAGTTCGATATTTGTGTTGGCAGAGAGTAAGGTGTTTTTGTTCATTATTTATACATTTTCAATCCTTTTCCAAAGATTTGTACCAAAAAACAATAAAATGACATTGAGGAATACTGAGATAATCATTTAAAGACGATCCTTTCACTTTTCATCAAACGACCGACTTAAGGTTACCGAATAAATACCTTTTTTCGAAGCTGCCTGACAGCAATTTTTTTATCTTGAAGAGCTATGTTCAAAAAATTACAGTTCAAATTTTTAGGTGAAAATTGAAAAAATTGAACAAGTTATGATTTTTTTTGTGAAAAAAGTCATTATTTATGTTTTTCAGCAAATTAAATTTTTCTCACAAGCACAAAAACTTTTCCCATAGTTGCAACATTATTTACGCTATAAAAGAACAGTAACAGAGTATAAAGTATTTTTTTCAAATCGATACAACGGATACTTGATATGAAATCTGAAATTTTCGGACTGGGGTACCTTAGGACCCCACATGGCGCTTTATGTTATTATTACCAGGGGCTGAGACCGTTATATATAACGGTTTCGGTTTCGAGAAAAAAATAATAACGTTTTCGGTTTCGGTTTCGGTCTCGAGAAAATAAAAATAACGTTTTCGGTTTCGGTTTTGATCTCGAGAAAAAATATAAGTTTTTGACTTTCGAGACAAAAAATTACGGTTTCGGTTCCTTAAAACGAATCTATATCAGTTTCAGTTACGACTTGGTTCTCGAGAAAAAAATTTTTTCGGTTTTGGTTCCGACACTGTTAAAAATTCGACACTGTTAAAAATTTTTGTCTTAAATTTAAGGAAAACTGTATAACACCCATTACACATACCCTGTAATAATAATACAATAAAAGTTTACAATATATTTCGCCATAACTTCATACATGAAATCAATACTTTTATCAATATCAATACATTATCAATACATTTATTTCATGCATGTAACTGAGACTTAATTTTTTTTTTTTAGATACTGCTTGCATGAAATCTAAAACAAATTTTAAATGCTATGCATGAAAAATGTATAAAAAGGAAATAGGTGTCTCTAGGTAATAGGCATTTAATAGATGTGTATTTTATTCGTTATTCAAATATCTAGTTTATAAAATTTGAGGTACGTTTTAATACATCAATTATTGAAAGTGTATTAAACTTAATTAGGTGTCTCTAAATTATACTTTTTTCAAACATGTTTACCTAACTTACGTTTCAAATAGCTAGCTTATGAAATACAAGTACGTTTTAATTCATTTTGAATAGAAAGCGTATGGAATTTGAGAAAATTTTAAACAGTGTAGATAAGAAAATAACGTTCTTAGTTTCTGTATCAGAAATACACTGAGAGAAGAAATGTTAACTATTAAGATATGTATATTTGGTTATGGCGAAATAGATATATATTTGCCCCAAACGTATGACACTTTTGAATAAATATAATTTTTTGACAGTTACCGGATTATATTTGATCAAAAGTGTTATACGTTTGTGGCAAATATATATCTATTTCGCCATATCCAAATATACATATCTTAATATTAAATATTTTCTTCTC